>ML786696.1:160729-185689 GCA_009831015.1 Picea engelmannii | reverse complement strand
ATTACTTGACATCAACCAATGACATCAATCAAACCAAACCATTTACATCAATGACATATGATCCAACAATCTCCCAAGTAATCAAACCATTGGCATCAATGACAACATGATCCAACAAGATCCACTTAAGTTGGTCGTCATCCAACAAGATTGGGTCCAAAGATTCTTCCTCCTTCTTTCCTTTGTCCTCTCCTTCGGCCATTTGTCCTCCCCTCTGTCAATGCTTTCCCCCCTTCCCCCATGCACACAGGGAAGTTTAGCTATCTTCTTCCATCGTCATTACACCTTTGTTATATAGCCGTATTTTAATCAAAGTATACAGTGATCGAATGTACCTTCCGCGAGGTCCGTGTAGGAATTCCTGCTCTACTGCGGTGTGTTGACTGCAAATTCTGTGATGAAGCCTGCCACAATATTGTTAAGCCAAAAATCAACTACGCGGGTGAATTTGTTGTTCACCTGTTGTAACTGGTCAATTTGTATTAGGGTCCAATCTAGCGGTCAGATCTAGTTCCTCGCATGGGTATCTTTCAACCTTAGTATCCACTCTTGCAATAGGTGAGGAAAATCAGAGAAAAAGACTTCGTGTAAATCTGTAAACACATATCTATCCAGATATTTGTGAGGCGTCAGACTAGGGTTTCTATTGTCTTTTTGGGAAAACTCTAGCTCTTTAGTTCTCAACCATCCTTCGATCTCTGCTTTCATGGGGTTCCATGGCCTCAACATTCCCTTCTAGTGACTCAACAGTCTTCTAGTTTCACTCATTTTTCTCCACATGTGTTCTATCCCATTTAATCAATCCTTTCAAGTTCCTTTTACAATGACAACAGAACCATTTGTTGGTTTCTTAACCTACCGAGCAACTTTTCACTCTAGACCCAAGGTTTGTATCTTTCAGGGTACCAATAAAGCCTAAAACTATCGGCCCTTCTGGTGAACCAGAAGGAAACACAACACACAGAATGCACTATGCAGTCTCACCCGAGATAACTTTAATGGGTGGCTATAAGACTCATGTGTTTACAGACTAGAATTGAGTAGGAGATAGAGGGTCTGCATTCTCAACCACTAGTTATTAGTTGTATTACAAATTATTGTTATCTGACCTTCAGAATTAAACAGTGCAACATAAATGAACTAAACAGTATAATAACTCATCCATTCATCGCATCTAGTATCTAACTAACAACAATAAGCAGAGAGATGCATGCATTGATCACATTAGACAAGTATTACCATGGCTCACCCCCTCCCAGGGCTACGTCCACAAAGATTTGGCTCTTAGCTCTTTTATTATGATAGTTATGCAATTCTTACACCTCGCGCTTACAATTCTTCTCAGATCGACAAGATCTCTGTGAGGCGAACTAGATCGCACCAGGGTCCTCAGCCTGCGATCTGATCCTCGAGATCTACCTCTCGCTTATCTCTCTCGTTACAAGTAATCCCTTATCAACGTATTACATAAAATGGAAGCTCAGCCCTAGCAAAATCTCTGAACTTCTGAATCTCTGAACTCTCTAACTCTCGAACTCTCGAACCAACCTACCCTATGTCTAACCTCTCTTTGATACCTTCTTGACTATATTTATATATCGGGATCTTCATCCGTTTACACAAAAATTCTTACCAAAAACCCTAACTCTTATGTCGTTAGGTATTCCTTCTCCGCATGTGTTCGCTGCTTCCTTCCAGTTGTCACCTCCTTCTTGCATGCGCATGTGCTATGCTTCTTGCTAGTTATCGCTTTCCTCTTGCACACTTCCCTTCCCATGATTGCTCTTCCAGCTGTTGTTATTCTTAGTGCATGCTTTATTTCCCACGATTTCTCTTCTAGCTTTCATTCTTCTATGTGCACGCTTTCTTTCCCATTTCGGCCTTCTGCCAATAGTCTCCTTGGGAGAAGTTTCTACCTGTCGCATGGAACAGGTTAACTGTTCGGTGGCTTCCATGGCATGGTTGTTGTCAATGTTGATGGTGTTGATAGCTTGTCCTGCATTATTTCCTTTGACCAAGTTACCCCATCGGTCAGTTAGAAATCTCACGTGCACTTGGCTAATTGCGTGGCCACCGAGGTTCGATTCTCCCAGAGTCTAGTGAGCGCACAACCATGGACAAAGAACTAAAGTGGCTTCCTTAAATATTCGAAAAATTGGAATGCACAACGATTGGCATCTACCCGAAATTTTCGTTTATTGTCCTTAGAGGCCAATATCTCCTTTGTTGTGTTTTTTACGCTTGATGCTTTGTGCACAATGCTTCCTGATAAACTATTCGGTGGCTTGGCGCCAGGCCTAATGCTTGTCTTGTATTATAGTGGCAATTATCTCGTGGAATTGTGGGATTTGGAATATAATTTAAGATAGTTGATTAGGCCTCGAGCCCACTGAAATTTTACGAAAAATGATTAAAACCTGTAAATGAACCCGAGAGGAAATTAGATTTTAAAACCCATTTTAAGAGGGATTCACCCTTTTCTTTTAATTATGACTTGTGCATGTTATTCAGACCACCTATTTCTTATCCTGTTGCTATCCTAACTTGAGAATTATCTTCAACTATTTTTGGAGAATAAATTTTATGAAAATTTATTCCGGATGAGTCTCCTTCCAAAATTAGTTTGTTAAGCCACTTGTACAGTTGATTGCTAACTTTGTGGCATTTTTTTTATTTTCATTTATTATTGGCGCCTATTCAGATAAAGTAAACGATGCTCAAGGGAACTATCAAGTTTTCATCACAGGGATTTCGCTCGAATTTTTTTCTTCAACAATGTATTTGATTTAATTAATTGTGGCGATTGTCCCTTACTTTAGTAACCGCTTGCCCGAGTTTTATTAGTTCATTTGAGATAGTAGTGATCAAGGCACTGTTGTATTGAAAACTGTAAATGTTGATGAACGATGAGACGAGGTGTAAACACTAGTTTGATTGTTTTAATGTGGGATGTGGTGATTACAACTATAATTAAAGCAACCATCGTACCCATTTTTATTGTGAAATTTTAGTATATATCAATTTGTTTCTAAGTAACAGTTTTATTAGTTTAATTGTTTAAGGAATTAGTTTTATAATGCTTTAATTATGATTATGGACTTAGTTAATTATGAATATGGCATTAGTTAGATTTATGTTTTTGCATTAGTTTTATTAGTTAATTGGGATCATTGTGATTCTATTTTAATTGCCTTTACAACAGGGAAATAAATAAGGACATATTGAAATTATTAATGTTGCCATTGGAACCCTTTTATGATAATTGTAATTATTAATTATAGCTGATTTATTCTTCTTAATGTTTAAGGGATTGTCTTGAAGAAAAGAAAGCAGGGAAGCATGGTTTATTTCTAAAAGTAGGGATATATTGTTAAGGGTTTAATTTAGTTGACCTTTATATAAGATTCTTTAGAGGAGGCTATGGTGCTATCTAGATGGATTTGTGTCGTAGTAGATCCCTATCACGCACCTTGAATAATGATATTTACGACTAAAAGTGACTCGATCACTAGTGCACTGTTGGAAACGTTAATGTGTGGTTGACACCGTATTAGAACCCTTGCATTATGAATTTAACTATAATTTATGTTGTGCCATGAATTTATTATGATTGTGACTGGTTGTGTCTTTAGATTTCTTGCACCTTGTAGATGAAATGATTGACTAATTTGTGTTCTATTGCGCCAATAATATTGATGATGCTAGATTGGTTTGAACTAGATTCTTATTGAGTTGTTAATTAAAGTTGATATATGATTGTCAGCAATATTGATTACCCTCGCCCATGGTTAATTGATGTTAGGATTGATGGAATGAAGTCTTAGTTGATCGTGAATGTTGCATTTAGCTTAGTCCTCTTGGTTGTTTGTGTCGGGAGGGGGATGTAGACACCTCCTTGTTCCTCAGAACAATCACCAACCCTGAGACCTTAAATGGTCAAAATCGATGAGAAACTAGGCTTGAGTGTTTCTTATGTGTCCTAGAGGTCCTAACCATGTAGGGTAGGATGTGTGGGTAGTCAATTATTTCCTTTATCTGATTAAATGTTCGTAAATTTATCCAAGCTTCTTGGTGTGCTAATATGTTATGTTTTCATGTTTATGCGTCGCATGAAACTTTTCTTTATATATCGTCGATATGTGTTGATATGACTTATTGTTGATGTTATTGTCCTATAGTTAAAACAAAAAAAATTGTGTTGAGCGGTTGGGGACGTTACATATGGTATCAAAATCAGTTCAACTCGCGACTTGGGATCACTACGACTTCCATTGATTAGATAAGTGATTATATAAATGTTGCTAATTAAATTGGTCTGTATTCATGTAGGTAATCATGATTAGAGGAGGTCGCAGAGGTAGACGACGAGGTGCTAGGGGAGGAGGTGTGATGCCCCCAGTAGCATCCACGCCCGAGAGTTCTAACCCCCCAGGGGGACAAACAGGTTGTCAGGAAATAATAGATAGTTGTGGGTGATATGGTTGGGCTGATGAGGTCCTTTCAGAGGATGTATGAGGCACTAATCATTCATTTTTATGGAGATGATCCTAGGGCTCCGACACCTCCTGAGGGTCCACCACACGCCCCGATCGATACTAGTAGCATCCACCTCGAACTCAAGAAGGTCAAGTTTCCTAAGTTCTTTGGTGCCCCGGACAACGCAGCCACCGAGGCATGGGTGGAGAATATGGCAATGTGCTTTGAACTTTGCAACTATACCTCCAACATGAAGGTCTGCATGGCAGTCTTTCAATTGAAAGGGAGTTCTCTTCTCTGGTGGAAGATGCTCCTACCGCAATTGAACATGGAAGTCGAAGACATGTCATGTGAGCTGTTCAAGGAACAGTTTCAGGAGAGGTATTCATTGAGTGTCATCTCAACAAGTTCAATGCCTTTCGACAGGGCGACCATACGGTGCTTGAGTATGAGGCTTGTTTCATGGAGTTGCTTTGATATGCTCTGCACCTGAATATCGAGAAACTTAAGGTCAACAAGTTCATGTTCATCCTTAATGTTAGAATTCATTCAAAGGTGATGATTTTGATGCCCCAAGCCTTGCATGATGTTTTCCAAAAGTCCCTCATAGAAGAGGAGGAGCTTATGAGCGGGGGCAGAGATAGAATCCATCATGACCAGCGGGACAAGCGTCATTTGGTGCGCAACAGCATCAGACACTAGCTAGACATTCACCAGGATATCATGGCATCCAGAGAGGATCCACTTTGACTACACCTTGATGACCAGTGCCTCGGCAGCGAACTCCTTATAGAGGACCACAACACCAATAGCAGCATCGACCGCAACAACAGTATTTTAGGTATGTTTAGCATAACAGACCAGGGTTCTAGGTTGGTGGGTCATCAACTTCTACTTTAGGTACTAGGAGTACTGGACTGAAGAAAGGGTGTTGGACATGTGGAGAGACACATTACCAGCATGACTGCCCAGTTGAGAGGACCAGAGCATCTGGATCAGTTGGACCCACTACTGCGAGAGATTTGGACAAGGCCTATCAGATTCATGCAACAATGAATAACCGCTAAGCAGAGCATCAGTCGAATTTTCTCGAGACATCAAGTATCGTCGCTGAATAGACCCTTAGTGTTTTGATAGATCTAGGTGCTACAGAGAGTTTTATTTCTGGTGTAGCCCTAAAAATAATTAAGGTAAAGGCAACCGAACAGGACGAGTTTAGCTTTGTAGAAATGGCTTTGGAAGCCAGACAAAAGGTTGGAGGTAAGATTACAGGTTGTAGACTTAACCTGGGAGAGTTTTTCACAAGGGCCAACCTGTACATCACGATATTAGGGTCTTATGACGTCGTGATCGGTATGGACTGGTTGGAATCGCATGAGGTACTCAACTGTAAGATGAAATGGTCGAGCTTGGTCGATGATGAGGGACAGAGATGCGTGATTATAGTTTGGAACCAGGGAGCTTCCCTTAGGTTCATCTCTTCATTGCAGCTATGGAGGAGCATGCGCAAGGGATGCAAGCTTTATACGATCCTTGCATTAAATGAAAAAGGCATGGCAAAAGGGCTAGAAAACCTTCCTGTACTACAAGATTTTACAGATGTCTTCCCAGAGGAGTTTCTAGGGTTGTTGCCTAAGAGGGAATTGGAATTTACAATCGACCTAAAACCAGGGAATGAACCAATGGAAATAATGTCTTATCGGATGTCGACCTCGGAGTTACAAGAGTTGAAAATGCAACTGAAGGAGTTGTTGGACCTAGGACTTATATGTCCAAGTGTGTTACCATGAGGTGTGCCTATTATTTTCATACGGAAGAAGGATGGGTCATGGATACTCTGCATTGACTACTGTCAATTGAACAAGGTAGTGATCAAGAATCAATATTCGTTGCCAAGGATTGATGATTTGTTTGATCAGATGAAAGGCGCGACGATGTTTTCAAAGATCGACTTGAGATCAGGGTATCACCAGTTGTGGATCAAGGAGGACGACATCCATGAGACTGCCTTTAATATGAGGTTTGGACATTACGAGTTTACTATTTTACCATTTGGATTGACGAACTCCTTAGGGGTATTTATGAGTTTGATGAATGGGGTGTTCCACGAATACTTGGAAAATTTCTTCCAAGTATTCATTGATGATATTTTGATTTACTCTCGGACGATGGAGGAGCATGAAGAGTAATTTTGCATGGTACTACAATGTCTACAAGAGAAAAAAATGTTTGGGAAGCTGTCGAAATTCTCATTTTATCAATCAAAGATTCACTACTTAGCGCATGTCATATTCAGTGAAGGTATTGTTGTGGATCCAACAATGGTCGAGGCTATTATGGAATGGCCTATGGTGATGAATTCCCCATAAATGCGTAGCTTCATGGGTTTAGAAGGATACTATCGACAGTCTGTCAAGGGTTTTTCGAAGATAGCAACTCCGATTACAAAATTGCAAAAGAAGAACAAGAAGTTTGTTTGGACCAAGAAATGTGCAGAAGCATTTTAGAGGCTCAAGGAGCTATTGAAGACAACATCGATACTAAAGGTCCCTGACATGGATGAGGACTTCTTGGTATGCACTGACACATCCAAGGAAGGCTTAGGTGGATTCCTGATGCAAGACGGTCGAGTGATCACTTACATCTCGAGAAAGTTGAGAAGGCATGAGGAGAACTATGCGACGTGCGATTTGGAGATGTTATCCATTGTTTATGCCTTGAGAGTATAGATACACTACCTTATTGGATGAAAATTTGAACTAAAAATAGACCTTTTTGGTTTACAACACATCTTTATGCAAAGAGACTTGAATGTGTGACAACGACATTGGTCAGAATTTCTTAGCAAGTACAATTTCGATATTACTTACAGAAAAGGAACACTGAACAGAGTGGTTGATGTGTTGAGTTGGAGATCACACATATTTTTGGTGATGCCTCTTTAGATGAATCTTCATGAAAATATTCTAACTTTACAATGCGATGATGACTGGTACAAACAGGTCAGGTATTTTATCGGACAAAACACAATGATGGTACCAAAATTTGAGGGATTTACTATGGACAACAACGGATTATTGAGATTTAATAATCAGATTTATGTGTTTCCCAACGACAAGTTGAGGAGTTTGATCCTAAACAAGGATCATAGAGCAATGTAAATGGCTTATCTGGGAGTCACGAAGATGAGGGTAGACCTTAAACCCTTATTCTTCTGGAAAGGAATGAAGGTAGACATAGTTATGTATGTGGCAAGATGTCTAGAATGTTAGCAGGTGAAGGTTGAACATAGACATCTGGCTAGATTACTACAACCACACACTATTTCGGAATCGAAATGGGAGGTCTTTCAATGGATTTCATTGTTGGATTGCCACTGACGGTAAGGAGACATGACTCGGTGTTCACAGTAGTCGATGCTCTGACAAAGAGTGATCATTTTATTCTTGTGTGTACGACATATCAAGCACCTGACATAGCTAGAGTTTTTATCAACAAGATAGTGAGGTTACATGGCATGCCTAAGAGGATTATATCTGATCTAGGATCAATGTTTACAAGACGATTTTGCACTAGTTTCCAAGAGGCCTTGGAAACCCAACTTAACTTTAGTACCGCATATCACCCAGAGACAGAGGGGAGGACCGAAAGAACAAACCAAATCTTGGAGGATATGTTGTGTATGTACGTGATAGAACAACAAAAGAATTGGGAAGAGTTTGTGACATTGGTAGAGTTTACATACAACAATAGTTATCAAATCACCATTAAGATGGCGTCATTCGAGTTTCTTTACGAGAAACCATGTTGGACGCCTTTGAGTTGGGATCGGGTTGAGGATAGGGTCCTGGTGGGGCCAGAATAAATCCAATAAATGTAAGACCAAATAAAAACCATAATACAAAGGATAAAGAAAGTGCGGGATCGATAGAAGAGTTATGTCGATGTGCATCATGTCGACCATAGTTATGAAGTTGGCGATCAAGTCTTCTTGCAAGTGAAATCACATAAGATTTTGATCAAGTTTGGAAGGGGTGCTAAAATCTCTCCTAGGTTTGTAGGACCCTTCAAGATTGTGGAAAATAAAGGGCCCGTCGCCTATCGACTAGACTTGCTTGATTCTTTGAGGCATATGCATGATGTTTTTCACATATCTATTTTGAGACATTGCGTTAGATATCCTACACATGTTATTGACGTGAGTTCCTTGCAGATACCAGACAAGGATGTGCTCACAGTGGAGCCAATGTGCATTCTGGACCATCGCATTCGACACCATATGGTAGATCAAGTCAAGGTCCAGTGGGACAACTATAGTCCGCACTTGGTGACCTAGGAGAATGCATATGATATGCATCAACAGTTTCCATTTTTGTTTGATAGCTAGAAATATAGACATTATGAGATATTTATTTCATCACTTATATACTGTTAAACTTCGGGATGAAATTTAAAACAAGAGGGATGTATGTAACATCCCGCTCTTGCACACACCTGATTGGATATATTCTTTGAGGACACTTGTGTGCAAGTGATCCGGTTCTTTATATATTGATTGTTTGATTATGATTATGAGATGTTGAGGATATGATGATGTGTTGTCTTGTTATATTTATATCAACATGTGCTATTGATTGGTTTTCCTAAGTGTGCAGGACTCTGGACGTTAGAGGATGTCGATGGCATCAAGTGATCTCCTTGGACTCCAGATCGAGTTAAGGGGTGGAATTTTATGGTTGAATGTTTATGATATTATAGATGTGACATATGACTAGATATTATGATGTTGATGGATGCAGGATGACGATAGATTGCCGACTAGACTCACATTTGGAGTAAAGGGGTCACACACAACAACTAGAAACATTGAGGGAGAGGTGTGGTAGCAACCATGCCACATCCTACTAGAACTCTCTTCATGGCTCAAACTGTAGGTTAACGATTACCTAGTTCAAGAGATCCACGATGTCGTGAGGGTAGACTGTGACAGTCACTCAGGATAATTCTAAAGGGCACACAATAAGGAAGGTTCCTTATTCCTTAGAGGCCCTTAGTCTCCTCAAGGTCACCTGATGAAGTATTCACTCCATGGGTTTGACATCTACCAAATTCACTCAAAAGGTGAGTGGCACCCTTGGAGCACGTAGTGCATCTTGAAGGGCACGTCGCGTAAATAAAACCGAAATGCAGGTGAGTGACACCCTTGGAGCACGTAGTGCCTCTTGAAGGGCACGCCACGATTGTTGTGCTTCTTATATGTTTAGTATAATGCACTCATTAATTATCAATATGGGATTCTAATCAACAGAGTTACAAGACACTAGTAAGAAAGGTAATTCTAATGTCATGAGTATAGAACTATTCTAGATTATGTATGTTGGAAACAAAACAAACTAGAAAACTGAAATGCACTTTGGTTGTATTTCACAGAGAGGCTATCTACTCCATTATGGCACATGCAAGTATGAGATGGAGTTCTTCTAACAGATCAACTCTGCTATCTGACCCAGAGAATTAACTATGCAACCACACTTCTGAAAAGGAAATCACACATCAATCATCAAGACATAGCATGGGTAGTTTAATAGTCAATATACCGAGTATGTTGTGGTTCACAATGTGTTGTTGTAAACTTCACTAGTTCTCCTTCAAATATGTCTGACTACTACTGCCAACATTCATGTCTATGAAACAAAATCAAATTCATAAAAACAAAGCATATGCAAAACAAAGTGAGTAAATCTCTCTAAACGATCATATAATTAAAATTCTAGTCTAAACTATACTGCTATCATCTGAAGGAATTAAAGCTTTAGCTAATCTAACATTCACACTATTGAAAACAAATTTCAATACTAATCTACGAAAGTTTTGACCTTTGTTGGGAGGTGGGCCCTTGCCACTTCAACAGGTTAGCGACTGGAGTCTACAGTAAACTTGTTTTCAACCCACACATTACTCTCACTCAAACTTCAAAACATAGAATCAAACTATGCTAACAACTCAGCTCACATTCAATCATAGACAATCAAGGCATAGAGATAAATGACGTCCTTCTATTAATATTCACCTAGCATATGTTATGCAATATATAATGCTACTTCACATCTGTATTATGCTAACTCTCTACTACTTCCACCATCCTTGCCATGACTATTTAAACAGTCTTAGTCGTGAAACACAAGGAGGTGAAATCGTTTGCAAATAAATCAATTGTTAAATTTAATTATTCGGTTACATATTTTAAGCTTCATCCTCATGGCACGAAGTGCATGAGGATGAAGCAACAACAACCTATCCTAACATAGCTTTGCTAAAACATTTATGATTCAATAAACACTCCACAATTTTCTTGGGCACGATCTGGAGCTAAACTTGGTACATTTGGCTTCCTGAATTGGTACCGAATCGTGACAGGTAGATGGTACCAGATCCAAACAGTGCACGAATGGTGGTACCGGATCATGATAGTCCATGGTCATTGGTACCGGATCATGACAGGTGAGATTCAGTACCAAATGCACTTGGTACCAGATTCAGACAGTGGCATTCTGGTGCACAAGTACCGGATAGCTGAGCTGGTACAGGAAGGTTGGATTTATCTAGAGGTCAAATATTATACATGGAAAATTGAAGCATTAGTACATGAAACATTTAATCTCCTAGCTCAATAAACCACAAAAATTCATGAATTAATTATTCTTTACCTCATGACCTTATCAATGGCTAATGGTAGTATTCTTTATCATTACCCAAGCTTAGGTAAGCCAAAAAGGTATAGATGAGAAGTAAAATTGGGTAGTGGGGATGTCAATTTAGGGTCTCAACAATGATTTTAACTATGGTAAGTTAATAAACCTAGTACCTAGAAAAGTATGCCTCCTTAGGACCTAGTTGACCTTAAAATGAATGATGGTATGAGTGAAGTTAATAACAATTTTTTTTTCCTTAAGAATTGTTGCCAAAACTAGTGAATTTAAAACCTAGGTATAAGTATATTATGTGAACAAAAAAAACCTAAATGGACATGTAACCAGAAGGGGGTAAAGAATATTCAAGCATTAATAATTAAAGTAAAATTTTTAATGAAATTTTAATTATTAAAGGGGTAAATGGTTGTTTTTGTCTAAACTTGCTAATTCTGAACTTAGTTAAAAAGGGGGGAAACTTAAAGAAAAAGGAAAACTTAAAGAAAAGGGTGAACTTAAATAAAAATGGAAACTTAAAGAAAAGGGGAAACTTAAAGAAAGAGGGGAATGTCTAACTTAGTAAGGAATCTAGCCTTTGGAACTTTCTATTTATGAACTCAAATAGTCTTTAAGTAAGGCGTAAGTAATTTAAGAATTGTAAGGGAATAAAGGGACACCGAGGAGTGTTTTAGGAACGCTTTTAGGTGGGTGAGGGAAATAGGAAAATTTAATTAATTAATAAATTGATTTTCTGGTGCAACTAAGGGATTGGGTGACATGTGTACGGGGGAGGTTTATCCTAATTAAATTTAATAAAAAGAATCTAATGAGGGTTTGGGAAACTAATCACTAAGAAAAATATATAAAAAGGATGGCGGGGAAGGAGTATGAATCACGCCTAGTTTGCATAAGGTTGCATTGTCGAAATTTTATCTTGACTGAATTTCTCTTATAGGAGTTGGGATACCCAGCTCAGATAACGAGTGATAGCTCAACCTTGCGATGAAAGCTGGGTGCTAGCATTCTATGGTATTGTGTGTGTGGCCTCTTTGTGTCTTGCGGGCTTAGGGGGAAGAATAGTACCCCTAGCGTTGGCTGGGAGTTACCAGTGAGGTCTCAGCAGTCGGCATGCGAGAGCTAGATGGAGCACACGCATGGGACATCGACTCAAGTTTTTCTCCTTCAGTGATGGTACGCATGTGTAAATTCCTTTGTTTATTGGTTCGAATTACATGTATATGAATATTTAATTGAATATTATGATACAATACTCCCACACAACATTTGGTAAATCCAGAAAAGGTGGCTTGCTTCAAATTTGTTAGATTACTTGTTTCTAAACGTTTAATTTTTTAACTAGATAGTGCCCTACACCTATTCTATGGTAACTAGGTTTCTATTTCACCTTCTACACCTAAGAATTCCACCATTTCCTTGAGGGATCAGGGAGTGTGTAACCTAATACTTTATTGATTGTTCGTATGGAAAACTCATTGCATCCTTTGACAACCAGGCCTTGGCCTTGCTTGGCTAAAAGTTTTAGCTTAAGCTACAGAAGTGACAGGCTTCCTGTCACTAGAGTGCCTTAACCTCATAAGTTTTCTCTTGATTTCAACCTTAACCCGGTATCATCTTCGTTCTTAGAACAAATGGATGAGGCACATCGTTATACCAATCTTTTCAAAGTCATGGGTTGCATCAGGGCCCCTTTCCAAATACTAATTTTTATTTCGTTGCAATTGACATGCATTCCCTTAGCAACTCTTGTCTCTGAAGGTATCACTTAAAAGTGCTTATGTATTCTTTTAGTGGTCACCCCTGTCTTAATTACCAGTTCAACTCTGAGAATGGACAGTCAACAAGTTTTCTGCTAAAGGAAAAACACTCTTGTTGGGGCAATGTTGAATCTTGTTTAACCCATTGAAAACCAGTGAAATTCCACAAGGGATAGAGGACCCGAGATAGGGATGTATATGCCCTTATGGTTCTTGTACCAGTCAACCTTTGTGTGGGTCTCCCTAGGCGAACATTTCTACCCGTCGTGTGGAACATGTTAACCATTCGATGGCTTCCTTTGGCTCCTTGCATGGGTGTTGTCAATGTTGATGGTGTTGACAGCTTGTCCTAGATGATTGCATTTGACCAAGTTACCCCATCGTTCAACTAGAAATCTCTCATGCAATTGACTAATTGCATGGCCAAGAAGGTTTGATTCTCCTAGAGTCCAGTGATCGCGTCGCTGTGAACAAAGAAAGTAAAGTGGCTTCTTTAAATATTCAAAAAATTGGAATGCACAACAATTGGCATCTACCCGACATTTTTGTTTATGGGCCTTGGAGGCCAGTATCTCCTTTTTTGTGTTTTTGACGCTTGAACATTTGTGCAAAATGATTTCTGATAAACTACTCAGTTGGCTTGGAACTGGGCTTGATGCTTGTCTTGTATTATATGTTGATTAATTGGGTTGGTTGTCATTGATGTCAACTCTTGAAGAAAGTCTGGTAGCGAATTTTGGTAGCACAAAGTTTTGGGTAATGGACCCAAGTTTGTTTGATGGATAATGGTATGAGTTTTGATATATTTGCAGGAAAGACTATTCTATATGGATAGTACATGTCATGCCATTTCTGGTGGTATGTGGAACATTACATAACTCCTCACGGTTAGAGATTTATGGCCATGTGAAGTTGGAGAACCCTCATGAGTCATCTAGAAGCCTTAAAAGGTCAAAGTAGTCAAAGTGATGAGTGTACTATAAGTCAAAGAGGATGCAAAATAAATTATTTAAATAATAAAGTTAATGGAGAAATCCCTAAAATAAGGAAAGTGGTTTGAGAGATTTTAGAAGGTAAATAATAAAGTGAAGTGATGAGTGTACTATAAGTCAAAGTGGATACAAAAGAAATTATTTAAATAATAAATTTAATGGAAAAATCACTAAGTGGACAAGTGGTTAGAAGTTGGTTAATCCTAAAATAAGGAAAGTGGGTTAAGATGGTTAAAAGTTAACCCCTTGAAGAAGCTACATGAAAGTATAAATAAGAGGCAAGGCTCTCTCATTTCAATCACACTTGAATATCATTGAATATCTATTTTGTGAAAGGTTATTTGGGAAAGTATTATTGATAGAGAAAAATTGCAGTAGAAAAGTGTGGTAGGAAAAGTGTGGCAGAAAAATTGTGGCAGAAAAATCGTGGCAGAAAAAGTGCAGAAGAAAAATCGCGACAGAAAATGTGCGATAGAAAAATTGCGACAGAAAAATCGTGGCAGAAAAATCGTGGTAGAAAAAGTGAGGCAGAAATTCGCGGCAGCAACATGGTTGGGGTCTATTTATGAGACATATGGCACATCTTGTTTGAGGTATGTTTTGTGAGCTAGGGTTTATCTTTTGAGATGGTATTAGATGTTCAATATTGTTGCATATATCAGATTTTTTGAGGGATACAGTTGGTATTTTGTTGTTGGTATTTGGCATATGGGTATTGGTCTTTTGGTTGTGATGTGTTGCTGAAGTTCTTGGTTTATCTTGAGGCTACAAAATAGTGAGTTTGTGGCACATGATTTGATGCAAGGTTTTATGGTATTTGGTTTATGGATAGAGTGATGATTTTTTTATGGTTATATTGGTGTATGTCTTTGGTATATGGTTGAGGTACATGTTGGGTACATGGTTGAGACAAGTAGTTGATGAGTTGGAACATACATGAGGTGTATAGTTGATGATGTTGATACATCTTGATGAGTCATAGTTCATGTGCAGTTGATGCATGGGTACATGTTGGTTCAGGTTATTGGTACAAGTTTTTTGGTGCAGTTTGATTGGTGAAGGTTGACAGTGACAGATTGATAATGGTAGTGGTTGATTCAGTGATAGTGACAGGTTGTCTACATTTCACATTTATATTTCAGGGCGGTTGGATGAAGCAATGACAGGTGGTTGTATCCACCTTCCGGTTGTAGTCGGAGATCATAGGGGGTTGTAGCCTCCTTCTGGTTATAGCCAAAGAATTGGGGAATTGAAGCTTCCCTCAAGTTGTAGCCTCAGAAACTAGGGGGTTGGAGCCTCCTTCCAGTTGCAGCAGGAAAACAAAGGAAGTTGGTTCTTCCAATGAATGTAATTCTTCAAGACATATAAGAAAAAGAATTATGTGGTTTTCTCTCGCTTTAGGTTTCCATGTAAAACACTGGTGTACTGTGTATGTGTATGATTGTTCATTTGTTCATTGCTTATTTACTCAACAATTATTGGATGATAATGCTACATTGATATAACACTTGGATTATATGGTTAAAAAGGATTAGATTTCTCTACTACTGATTCACCCCCCTTCTCAGTAATCCAACAATTGGTATCAGAGTTGGTTCCTTCAGAAATCAATTTAACCACTGAAAGGTAGATCATGGAGAGAAACAACTTGTATAAAAATGGAATACGACAATTTTATGGACACAAGTATGCATTTTTGGAGCATAAGGATGAAGACATATATACAAACACAGGGATTAGAAATTTGGCAATCAATTATAGATGGATACACAGTACGAGCAGTTCCTCCAACAAATGAAAAATTAGTGAAACTCGGTCAGAATAATTCCAAAGACACAAATGCACTTCTGAATGGTCTTGGTGAAATGGTATTCACCAAAGTTGCACATTGTAAATCCACTAAAGAGATTTGGGACAAGCTTTGAAATATTTATGAAGGAGATTCAAAAGTCAAAATAGTAAATCTTCAAACTTACAGAGGTCAGTTCGAACAACTAAAGATGAAGGAAGATAAGAATATTGCAACTTACTTCTTACAAGTCGATGAAACAGTGAATGCAATCATAGGATTGGGAGCAAAAATTCAAGAATTTGTAATTGTTCAAAAGGTACTAAGATCTCTTCATATGAGATTTGACCCTAAGATATCAGCACTAGAAGAAAGAGTAGATCTAAACTCAATAAGCATGGGTGAACTACATGGAATATTCACAGCATATGAAATGAGAACTGAAAGCAGACAATAGTGACGTCTCAAAATATGATGAAGAAGTGGCTAACTTTGTCAGAAGACTGAACAAGGTATCTGATGGCAAGTATAGAGGTAAGCTTCCTTTAATTTGTTTTAATTGTAATGGTATTGGTCATTTTGCTAAAAAATGTCCTCATAAGAAAAAGAGAAATGATGAAGGTGACTCAAAAAGAAGACAAACGTATAAAGGCAAAAGAACCACAAAGAAAGTTTTCAAGAAAATCTTATGCACCAAAGAAGACATCTCATCATCAGATGAAGATGAAGTCAGTGACAGTGAGATGGAAAGGGTTATATTCATGGTAGTAGAAGACTCTAATAAAGAAGACTCTGAAGTAGAATATGAAGAAGTCGAAGAAGAAATTGAAGAGGCAAAAGTTGACTACCAATAGTAATTGATGAGTGCCATAGAAGTTATCAAAAGAGAAAAGAGGAAAACAAGAAGCTACAAGCGGAACTAGACAAGAAAGAAGACACTCAGTAATTAGAACGAATGATCACAAATTTGAAGGTTCAAATTGAAGAAGATAAAAGAATTGAAGAAGCACTCAAAGAACATCTAGAATAAAGAGACGAGATAATTGAAAATTTGGAAGCAAAGATTGTCACATTAAGAAAGGATCTTCAAAAGAAAAATATGAAAAATAGTTCAAAAGTTTTGAATGACATTATCAGTAGTCAAAGGCCTAATAATGACAAGTCTAGACTTGGATACAATCATACAGAAAAGGGATCAAGCTCCAAAACAACAGAACAAGAAACATATCCAAAAATCTATGTAGAAACAATCAAAGGGGATAGGAAGGTCTACATAGAAAATTACAGGGACACTCCTCCACTGAGAAGATTCAAATTTCAGAATCAATGACCAACAGAAACAGATAGGTCTCAGGAAGAAGAAGGATTCATAAGAGCACCTCCTTTCATAAGATCTTCAAATCCCAGGTATCAAAGTGTCTTTTTTGGTTTATGTTATGCATGTAATAATTTTGGACATAAAGCTGTGAATTGTAGAGCTAACAACAGGAACATAAACAACTTTGAAAGTTATACACAAAAGGGTTATCTAAGAAGGCCTAGTGAAACACAGAGAAGAAGTTACAACAGGTTTGAATCATTAAGCACTGAAGTGGAGTGATACAAGTGTAACAACTTTGGACACATGGCCAAATATTGCAGAATGACAATCCCTCCTAGAGAACCATAAAAGAACAACAACAATCACAGACAGAAACATCTGAAAAGGACATGGATAAGAAAGAAAAATCAATACAACAATGAAGAATGCACACTCACTCTACAAGATAAGTAGAAAAAACATGGTTGGTATGTTGATACTGGTTGTTCAAAATACATGACAGGTGATAGAGACAGGTTTCTTACATTAATAAAGGAAAAAGATGGATTAGTCTCCTTTGGAAATGATGATTCATCCAAAATCGTTGGAAAAGGCACAGTCATAATTGGGAACAAGAATACAAAGGTAGAAAATGTTCTACTAGTAGAAGATATGAAACATAATCTTCTAAGTGTGAGTCAAATGTGTGACCAAGGTCAAAAAGTTACTTTCGATTCACAAAAGTGTGAGATAATAAAAGAAGGTTCAAGAAAATTGATTGTTACAGCTGCAAGAACTTCAAGCAACATATATGTGTTAAGTGAAATTGGAAATGAAAAGTGTTGTCTAGGAAAGGAAGATGAAATTTGGCTATGGCACAAAAGAATGGGTTGCATACATTTTGATAACCTTGTCGAAGTCAGCAAAAGATAAGTAGTCAGAGAAATGCCCCATATCATGAAACCAACCAACACTTTATGCAAGCATTGTCAACAAGGAAAGGAAACAAAGACTAGGTTCAAATCAAAGGAATATTCAATGACAAGACCATTTGAAATTGTGCATACTGATCTAGTTGGACAAACTACAACAAAGTGTTTAAAAGGTGAGAAATACTTTATGTTATTAGTTGATTATCATACAAGAATGATTGCAGTTTGCTTTCTCAAGAATAAGTCAAAAGCTTTTGAAAACTTCAAGATCTACAAGGAAATGGTTGAAAATGAAATGGATTCAAAAATCAAATGCTTGATATCTGATAATGGAGGAGAGTTCACTTCAAAGGAATTTATGGAATACTACAGAAGTCATGGAATAAAAATACAATTCTACGTTGCTAGGACACCTCAACAGAATGAAGTTGTTGAAAGAAAGAACAAGACAGTATAGGAAATGACTCGAACAATGCTAATGGATTCAAAATCGACAGATATTTTTTTGACACAGGAAGTGCATACATCAGTTCACATTCAAAATAGAGTAATGCTCAAAAGAAACATTGACAAAAATCCCTACGATATATGGAAAGGAAGACTAGCAAATGTGAAACACTTCAGAGTTTTTTGAAGCAAATGCTACATCAAAAAAGAAGACGACAGAATGTGAAAGTTTGATTCTCGTGTGAAAAAAGGAGTACTTGTTGGTTACTCAAGTAAAAGAAAAGAATACAAGTGTTACAACCTGAGATTGAACAAAGTTGTGGAAAGCATCAATGTAACAATTGATGAAACAGGTAGACAAAAATTGAAGGAACAAGAAAATGAATCAATGGAACAACTTTACGAAGAAGAAACAGAAGATGAAAAGGAAGGGGAATATGAAGAGGATCTGATAGAAGTAGAAGAGAAAGTTTAGCAAGTGACTCCAAATACACCTAACAGATGAGTACAAAATAATCATCCTTCAAATTAGATTATTAGAAACAAAGATGCAAGAGTTGAGACTAGAAGAAGAATGTGTTCACCAAAACAAACACACCTAGCACTCACATCTACGATTGAAGCAACCTATTTTGAAGAGGCTAGCAAGGATGAATTTTGGAATAAGGCCATGGATGAAGAATTGGATCAAATAGAGAAAAATGACACTTGGGAATTGGTTCCAAGACCAAAGGATAAGAATGTGATCGACACAAAGTGGGTTTACAGGAATAAATTGAATGAAGATGGACAAGTTACAAGGAACACAACTAGATTGGTATGTAAAGGATATGCACAGTTTGACGGAATCCAATTTGAAGAGACATTTGCCCCAGTTTCCAGAATGGAAGCAATATCATTGCTTTTAGCTTATGCATGCTTCAAAAATATTAAAGTGTGTCATATCGATGTAAAATCATCTTTTTTGAATGGGGAACTTGAAGAAGAAGTTTGCATTGAACAACCAGAAGGATTTCATTTGTCATAGAACACAGATTATGTGTGTAAATTAAAGAAGGCATTGTATGGTCTAAAACAGGATCCTAGAGCATGGTACTCTAGACTAGATAAATATCTACAGTAGACAGGGTTCAGAAAAGGAAGTGCAGACACCAAAATCTACATCAAGGTGAGTCAAGATAGTATTTTATTAATTGAAGTTTATGTTGATGATATTATTTTTGGTAGTGTTGATGGCAGGTTAAGATAGAAATTTCAAAGGATATGCAGAATGAATTTGAAATGTCATTACTTGGAGAACTATCCTTATTTCTTGGACTTTAGATACATCAAATCAAGCAAGGAATTTTTATTTCTCAAACCAATTATATCATAGAAATGCTAAAGAGGTTCGGAATGGAAGATTGCAAACCAATGATCACTCCCATGCAAACCAATTGCAAGTTTAGCAAATATGATGATTCAAAGTCTACAAATCAGAGGCAATACGAGTCAATGATTGGTAGCCTACTATATGTGATAGCATCTAGACTAGATGTAATGCAGGCAGTTGGACAGGTGGCACGATTTCAAGCAGCACCAAAGGAATCACATGTATTAGCAATGAAGAGGATTTTCAAGTATCTCAAAGGAACAGAAGAGTTTAGATTATGGTATCCAAAAGGAAAGGATCTATCACTTATTGCCTACACGAATGCAGATTGGATAGGTTGCATTCATGACCGACAAAGCACTAGTGGAGTAGTGTTCTACTTGGGTGAGTGTTTAGTATCATGGATAAGCAAGAAACAATCATCAATATATTTATCTACAGTCAAGGTAGAGTATATTGCAGCAGCATCATGTTGTACACATGGTCTATGGATGAAACAAACTCTGAAAGATATACAGGTTGAGTATGATGAACCCATTCCAATCTATTGTGATAATACAAGTGCCATCAATATCTCAAAGAACCTGGTGATGCACTCCAAGATGAAGCACATTCCAATAAAGTATCACTTTCTATGGGAACAGGTTGTAGAAAAGAACATCAGAGTTTAGTATGTGGGCAAAAAAGAACAAGTGGTACTTCCACGGGAAGCCTTTGAGTATCTTCTCCAGAGACTCGGAGTTATTTCTACTCCAAAATGAATGCTTTTGAATGCTTTTCTTATATGTCTTATATTTACACGAGAAAGCACCATAAAGAGGAAAGTTCAGGTTGGAAGATTAGTTTCAGGAAGAGTTAGGGGAGTATCCCCAAGGACAATTCATTTAGGGGGAGTAGCCCTAGATGGAAACATACCTTTGACATTGATGACAAAGGGGGGGATATTTATCAGATGCATAACACAGAGGCATGGTTCAATGGGGAGCGATGATCATAGGGGGATCATGAGTGATATGAATTCAGTATTGCATGACATGAATTCAGTATTGCATCAGAGTGTTGCCATCAATGCCAAAGGAGGATATTTTTTATTAATTGGGTTGGTTTTCATTGATGTCAACCCTTGAAGAAAGTCTGGTAGAGAATTTAGGTAGCACAAAGGTTTGGGTAATGGACCCAAGTTTTTTTTATGGATAATGGTATGAGTTTTGATATATTTGTAGGTAAGACTATTCTAGATGGATAGTACATGTCATGCCATTTCTGGTGGTATGTGGAGCGTTACGTAACTCCTCATGGTTAGAGAGTTATGGCCATGTGAAGTTGGAGAACCCTCATGAGTCATCTAAAAGCCCTAAAAGGTCAAAGTAGTCAAAGTGTTTGCAAAGAAGAAATTATTTAAATAATAAAGTGAAGTGATGAGTGTACTATAAGTCAAAGAGGATGTAAAAGAAAATATTTAAACAATAAAGTTAATGGAGAACTCCCTAAAATAAGGAAAGTGGTTTGAGATATTTTAGAAGGTAAATAATAAAGTGAAGTGATGAGTGTACTATAACTCAAAGTGGATACAAAAGAAATTATTTAAATAGTAAAGTTAATGGAGAAATTACTAAGTGGACAAGTGGCTAGAACTTGGTTAACCCTAAAATAAGGAAAGTGGGTTAAGATGGTTAAAAGGTAACCCCTTTATGAATCTACATGAAAGTATAAATAAGAGGCAAGGCTATCTCATTTCAATTAAAATTGAATATCATTGAATATCTATTTTCTGAAAGGTTATTTGGGAAGGTATTATTGATAGAGAAAAATTGCAGCAGAAAAGTGTGGTAGGAAAAGTGTGGCAGGAAAAGTGCAGCAGAAAAATAACGATAGAAAAAGTGTGGTAGAAAAGGTGCGATAGAAAAATTGCGGCAGAAAAAGTGCAGCAGAAAAATCGCAGTAGAAAAAGTGAGGCAGAAAAATTGCGACAAAAAAACTGGGGCAAAAAAATTGCGGCAACAACATTGTTGGAGTCTATTTATGAGAGATATGGCACATCTTGTTTGAGGTATGTTTTTTGAGCTAGGATTTATCTCTTGATATGGTATTGGATGTTCAATATTGTTGCATATATCAAATTTGTTGACGGATAAAGTTGGTATTTTGTTGTTGGTATTTGGCATATGGGTATTGGTCTTTTGGTTGTGATGTGTTGCTGAAGTTGTTGGTTTAGCTTGAGGCTACATAACAGTGAGGTTGTGGCACATGGTTTTATGTAAGGGTTTATGGTATTTGGTTTATGGATAGAGTGTGATTTTTTATGGTTATATTGGTGTATGTCTTTGGTATATGGTTGAGGTGCATGTTGGGTACATGGTTGAGACAAGTAGTTGATGAGTTTGCACATACATGAAGTGTATAGTTGATGATGTTGGTACATATTGATGAGTCATATTTCATGTGTAGTTGATGCATGGTTGATGCATGGTACATGTTGTTTCAGGTTATTGTTACAAGTTGTTTGGTGCAGGTTGGTTGGTACAGGTTGACAATGACAAGTTGACATTGGCAGTGGTTGATTCAGTGACAATGGCAGGTTGTCTACATTTGGAATTTCTATTTTAGGGTGGTTGGATGGGGCAAGTACATGTGGTTGTATCCACCTTCCGGTTCTAGCCAGAGATCATAGGGAGTTGTATTCTCCTTTTGGTTGTAACTAGAGAATTGGGGAGTTGGAGCTTCCCTTGGGCTGTAGCATGATAAACTAGGGGGTTGGAGCCTCCTTCTAGTTGTAGCTGGAAAACAAAGGAAGTTGGTGCTTCCAATGAATGTAATTCTTCAACACATATAAGAAAAATCATTATGTGGTTTTCTCTCACTTTGGGTTTCCACGTAAAACACTGGTGTACTCTGTATGTCTATGATTGTTCATTTGTTCATTGCTTATTTACTCTGCAGTTATTGGATGATAATACTACATTGATATAACACTTGGATTATATGATTAAAAAGGATTAGATTGCTCTATTATTGATTCACCCCCCCTCTCAGTAATCCAACATTATATTGGCTCTTATCTCGTGGACTTGGTAGATTTGGAATATAATTTAAGTTAGTTGATTGGGCCTCAAGCCCACCGAAATTTTATGAAAAATGATTAAAACCTGTAAATGAACCCAAGAGAAAATTAGATTTAAAACCCCATTTTAAGAGGGATTCACCCTTTTCTTTTAATTCTGACATGTACATGTTATTCAGACCCCCTGTTTCTTATCATGTTGCTATCCTAACTTGAGAATTATCTTCAGCTGTTTTTGGAGAATAAATTTTAGGAAAATTTATTTTCGATGAATCTCCTTCCAAAAATAATTTGTTAAGCCACTTGTCCAGTTGATTGCTAACTCTGCGGCATTTTTTTTATTTTCATTTATTATTGGCGCCTATTCAGATAAAGTAAACGATGCTCAAGGAAACTATGAAGTTGTCATCGCATCGATTTTGCTCCAATGTTTTTCTTCAATAGTATATTCGATTTAATTAATTGTGGCGACTGTCCCTTACTTTAGGAATTGTTTGCTCCAGTTTTATTAGTTCATTTGAGATAGTAGTGTTCAGGGTAGTGTTGTATTGAAAACTATGAATGTTGATGAACGGTGAGACGAGGTGTAAACACCAGTTTTAATGTTTTAATGTGGGATGTGGTGATTACATTTGTAATTTAAGGAGCCATAGTACCCATTTTTATTGTGAAATTATAATATATATCAATTTCTTTTTGAGTAACATTTTTATTAGTTTAACTTTTTAAGGCATTAGTTTTATAATGATTTAATTATGATTATGGCCTTAGTTAATTATGAATATGGCATTAGTTAGATTTTTGGTTTTGCATTAGTTTTATTAGTTAATTGGGATCATTGTGATTCTGTTTTAATTTCCTTTACAACAAGGAAATAAATAAGGACATATTGAAATTATTAAAGTTGGCATTGGAACCCTTTTTATGATAATTGTAATTATTAATTATAGTTGGTTTATTCTACTTAATGTTTAAGGGATTGTCTTGAAGAAAAGAAAGCAGGGAAGCATGGTTTATTTCTAAAAGTAGGGATGTATTGTTAAGGGTTTAATTTAGTTGACTTTTATATAAGATGCTTCAAAGGTGGCTATGGTGCTAGCTATATGGAGGTGTGTTGTAGTAGATCCTTATCGTGCTCCTTGAATAATGATATTTATGACTAAAAGTGACTTGATCGCTAGCGCGTTGTTGGAAATGTTGATGTGTGGTTGAAACCGTATTACAACCCTTACACTATGAATTTAACTATAACTTATGTTGTGCCATGAATTTATTATGATTGTGATTGGTTGTGTCTTTAGATTTCTTGCACCTTGTAGATGAAATGATTGATTAATTTGTGTTCTATTGCGCCAATAATATTGATGATTTTGGATTGGTTTGAACTAGATTGTTAATGAGTTTTTAATTAAAGTTGATATATGATTGTCAGCAGTATTGATTACCCTCCCCCATGGTTAATTGTTGTTAGTATTGATGGAATAAAGTCTTAGTCGATCGTGGATGTTGCGTTTAGCTTAGTCTTATTGGTTGTTTGTGTCAAGAGGGGGATGTAGACACCTCCTTGTTCCTCAGAATAGTCGCCATCCCTGAGACCTTAAATGGTCCAAATCGATGAGAACATAGGCTTTAGTGTTGCTTATGTGTCCTGGAGGTCCTAGCCATGCAGGGTAGGATGGGCGGGTAGTCAGATATTTCCTTTATCTGAGTAAATGTTCGTAAATTGCTCCAAGATTCTTGACGTGATAATATGCTATGTTTTCATGTTTGTGCGTTGCATGAAAATTTTCTTTAGATATCGTCGAGATGTGTTGATATGACTTATTGTTGATGTTATTCTCCTCTATTTAAAACAAAATAAAATATGTTGAACGTTGTTGTGTCGTAATGGTTGGGGACATTACATAGCCCCTATGAAGCTGACATGGTATTTGAAAATGGCTTAGTAAAGATCAAAATAATTGATGCTTTAGGAATTTCATTTGTGGTCAATGGCCATAGTCTAAAATTATACCATAAGCCAGTGTTAGGAGATGAGTTTGTTTACAATTTACTTCATCAATCTGAGATGGAAGTCGTGAGTAAGGAGGGTAACTCTTTTACTCCTCTTTCATCCCTAATTTCATA
>ML786696.1:129587-145882 GCA_009831015.1 Picea engelmannii | reverse complement strand
AGTCAAAAAATGCCCTTTTGACTTTCATCTCCAAGAATGGCCTTCAGATTTTGATTTGATAATTCATAACCAGCTTATTGAAGAAGGATTCAAACCATTCAAACCCAAAAATTCTTGATCTGGGCGAAAATTTGGCTATTCTGTCCATGACAGCTTTCAACAGCGCACTTGCCTAAAAAATCTGCTCCTGCGCTGTTGAAAGTAGCCACTTTCCACAGCTAACTAGTCAAAATTTTGCCTTCTGCGCTGGTGAAAGTGCAGAGTTTTTCAAAATCAAATTTCTCAGTCATGGAGAGTCCGTTTTGCATGTTTAAATAGTCGATCGACATCTAAAAATCCTGAACTTTCCAATGGTGCTTTCAGATCTTCATTTGGAGCTCGGGAAGCTATCTAAAATTTCCCTACAATATTAGGCATATTTCCTTCAAAAATGCCGGTGCATTTTTGAGTGCTAACAAAGTTGACAATGGGCTTGAACTTAGGCATTATGCCTCCAAGGACACACTAAGTGGATTGGACTTAGTCCACATTTTCAAGTGTGTATAAGGATGGGAACAAGCCCTAAATATCTACCACATGCAACTTAACAATAAATCTAGTCACTTATAAACAAAAGCCACATAATAACTCGGTTGGTTAGTGGGTTTGGTGTAGTCTGTTTGTGGCACCAGAGGTCACGGGTTCAAAACTTCCATAGTGCCAACAAAATGTTTTCCTTAGCCAACATTGGAAAAATCTGGGGTGCCACATGATGCCCACTGATTGGACCATGTGTCACCCTAGTACTGGACCGTATGATCCAGTCAGCAACCAGTCAGTGCATAGTCATCATGCACAGTCAATTTCCATGTCAGCTACCACATCACCATCGTACATCCATGTGTCATGCCTAGTCACTTTCCATGTCAACTTCTCTATAGCCTAATCACCCTACGAAATTAGCATTCATACAACCACCTGTCATTTTTACTTCCACGTGTCATCATGTCATCATGTCATTGGGCCATGTCATGTACAGACTTCCACATGTCATTCATACACTACCACATGTCAATTATGTACTGGTCCAACTCAGCTCGAAAATGCCAAAATTGAGTGACACATGTCACCTCTTGGTGATGCCATGTTTCCTTGCTGACATCATCATGACATCATACTAATGTCACCTATCGTACTGTTTACTTCAGCAGTACGACCTATTGACTTTGACCAGTTTGACATTTTGCTTGTTTGGGAAATCGGTCAGAACGTGATAACTTTCTCTTACGGTGTCCATTTGCGAAAAAATATATATGAACAAAATTAGAGCAACGAGTCGGACACAATGGCACTAGTTTCATCTGATTATGAGAAATTTTATTTTTAGTCCTTCCTGGATCCATTTTGGATCATGCCTCCCCACTAAGACCTTTTGGTCCTCCAAAATGGTATTAACCAGTCATCAAATGTAGGATAGGCCACCCCACTTGTTCTTTGTCTTTAAACTTTGTCATGTGCACATGTCTCATCATAATAAATTGCAAAACAACCATGACAATTGGCAGCATATTGTTAGCCACTTGTACTCTTTCACATCTTACTGAAGCCACTACCATCCATGTTGAAAACATTAGCAGCAATAACATCAGAAATATGACTGCAAATGAGCTAATATGTTTGATGTACTTTCACAAAATTATCTTATCTTGAAGAAAAGTATGATTGAACTTCCATTCTACAACCGTCTCATGTTCATGCTTAAGATCAATTTCTTTACTTGGCACAATTATAGGTGTGTTTCTTGCATAAGTTCTTCCTTAATTGTTCCATTGTTTGTAGAGATTGATTTGCTTTTAAGTGATGAGCATGTACAACATATTCATTGCCTTCTTTAGTCAAGTGATATTGATTATGTTCCATGGAGAATATTTATTTGTGATCATACAAATAAGGGTTTCCTAAGACCATTCCACACTCATTGAGTGGCACCACATCCCATGTTACCTCATCCACAAATTTTGATGAAATTGTAAACTTTAAAGTGCATTGCTTTGTTATGTGCAATTTATGATTATTGCTTATCCATTTAAGTGAGTAAGGTTTATGATGCATCTTAGTGTTTAATCCCAACTGTTTAACCACTTCCTCTTAAATCAAGTTAGATTGAGATCCACTATCTACCAATGTATCGATATTAGTATGTTTCATTATCACCCTTATGTGAAACAACTTACTTCTAGAATCATATCCATCACCAATTTTACCTGTCAAACCAATTGTTGTGATCTTAGTCTCATCAGTTGAATCATATTCCAAGTTTGTTGGTCGTGTTGTTGTTGCGACTGTTTTCCTCCCTTTCCTTTCTTTAAACCACTTCGGTGTCTTCTCTGGATGCAATTTCCAGCAATGGTCATCATCATGCCCTTCTTTCTTGCAATTCTTACAAGAGAGCTTATCTTCCTTTCTTGTCACTGAATTTTCTTTCTTTCCATTCCTCTTTATTTTGTCCTCTTTCCTTGAAGATGATTCCCCTAATACACCAATTGTTGGCACAGGGGCAGACCTAGGGTTCAACACTTAATAGTGCACCAACAAAACCCTGACTACTAGCCCTTTTGCCAACACCTGCAAAGCAGGCAAGGTCTCACCCGAGGTAGACGCAAGGGGGGGTTACAGGACGCTAGTGTTTGTAACCAAGATGGGACACGGATCTGTGACAATAACACTTCACAGGGTATTCTGTTAATGCTTAGTAAGTGACATACATTAGTTCATTAAACTTATTAACATCACAGAATGTAGCCAAGAATAGATATAGCATAGTAACAACAAAGATTAAGCACTCCACCCACTTAACACGTAGCACTTTGAATCAGATCTAGCATATAAGCCAAGCATTTAAGAAAAACATACATATTCATTATACATTCTAATCTAAGCACTAAGAAAAACATCATAAAGATAACATTTCACAAAGAAAACCATTAGACATTAGATGTACATGGTTCACCCAGTGTGGGGCTATGTCCACCAACCGCTTCACCTTCTTTATTATGTGCTCGAATATTACATTCATTCACTCATGTGAACTAATCCATAGATTCAAGTTTCACATAGGACAAAATATCTATGCATTGAGCACCAAATCCTCCTTCCAAAACTAGGTCAGGGCACAGATCCAACCCTCTACCAAGCACAAAGCCTTAACATACATACATTCCTTGTCACAAAGCTACGCAAAACTACTTGCACTTAGCTCTCCCAAAAACTTCTACTTCTACCATATATTCTTACTTATTTATACTTTTACAATCCCTTACAATAAGGCCTAATCATCGGTAAACCCCATGGGCTGAAATCCCATAAACCCATTACAAAAACCCTAGAAAACCCCTTATTGGGTCCACATAGTCTGCAAAATCGGTGAGATCCGTGATCTCATCTCCTTCTAGGTGCTCCTTCTTTGAACAGTGTGTGAAAGTCCCAAAACTGGTCCAAATCTAACCAAGGTTTCCTCAAAACTTGGTCGAGGGCCAACAAGCCCCCAACACTCACATGTGACTTGTCCTGAGTCACTCAGGTCTGGACAATGTTACTTTGATGGCCTCGAGATTAAATCGAGCTATATCGACTCGTTCCTTTGCCTGAGCCTCCTACTCAACGAGCTCCTGGATCGTCTACTCTATAACAGGCCCTTCCAGGCATTTTTCTACTGATGCAACCACTTGGTCCAATTGCGAGCCCTGTCCATCAATCTCTTCGAACACCTTGCATGCTTCATCCTGCACAGGTTGCAGCTTATGTGTGACTTCCATTACCTTTCCCTAAAGGGCAGTGATCTGTTGTTGTACTGTGCATTGCTCCTGGGATCTTTTCATTCTCTCTACTGCAGTGATCAGCTTCATATGCATCTGCACAGAAAATGGCTACTACTACGCCTCCTATAACTGTGCTTCCAGCTTTCTTAGCTCTAGATCCTTGGCGAGGCGTTCATATGCCTATGCGCTTCTATCACTCATTTGTTTGCACTCTGAGGTGAGGGGTCTTATCCTTACTATTGTGTTCTTAGCGGTTTCCTCCCTCTAGTCACACACCTTCTATGGGGTTCTCGATATTGCTTGGGCTTGCAATTCTGTTATTCTAGCTTGAAGCTGCTACAAGATCTCAGCAAGCTTCACTACTTGAGCCTTGACTGACTCTTTGTCCTCTTATGCCAAGCCTGACATAGAGTGACATGCTTTACTCACTACCTCTTTGACCATGGCCCACTCTGCGAGCAACTACTCCTTTTCTCTTTGTATTTGGGCTCTTTCCTCCTGGAGCTTCACCTGAAGCTCTGCTTTCTCAATTTTCTAGGCTGGTACATTTTCCTTCGCTGCTCTTAATTGTGCTAGGACTTCATATTTATTTTGTTTCAAGGCTGATGTAGCCTTCTCCTTCTCTTTCTGGACTCTCTAAATTCGATCTTTTGTCGCATCCGCAAGTCTTCTCAATTGGGTTGGTTCATCCCCCAATTCTACAATCTATGACGAGGAAGGCACAGTAGGTACTGCGTGGAAAAAATGAACATCTTGTTGTACTTACTTCAATTCATTTTCGACCCTTCCATATATCTCCTCATGATTCTCTCCATATATCGGCAAGATATCCTAGGAAGCATCCTCCATAGCTCCACGAAGCAGACTGATATCATCCTCCATGAGCGTTGCCTCCAATTGGGGCTTATTAGTGCATGTATTCTTCCTTCTTGAAGGTTTGTTTGGAGAAACCTTCCTCTTCTATGGTGTTATCGCCCCAGTAAGGGGATCTTCAATTGGAGGGGTGGTAGCTTCGCCTCCTCCTTTCCCTTCTTCTCCTTCATCTCCTCCTCCATGTCCTTCTAATTTGTCTTCTCCTCCTCCTAGCGAGCCAAACGCATTATCTTCAGAAGCATTGTCCTCCTCATCTCTCTCTATATCATGGAATTCATTCTTTCTTCTTTTTAATCCCACTGGATTGTCTGACATGCTCAACCTGGGTGACTATGGGACTTCTTATGGTGTTTTTTTTGGAGAGTACTACATCAGCGACAAGTACGATAAATTCCTTCGACCACTCCTTTGTAATCTGTTCCATGTCTTTGTCTATCAGCTTATAATACAACTTCAACTCTTCCTGGTTCTCGCCCCTACGCACATCGTTGTAGATGAAATGAGGATCTACATAGAACTTTTCTATTGGTTGGTACTGGTGCAAGGTGCGCAGTTTCATGCATGGAAATGATTCAATGGAAACCTTTAATTGTTGATAGTATGCAAGAAACACAGCATTGGACTACCACTAGTTCGTCATGTCGTTGGTGTACCACAAGGTTGAAAATCAAGCAACCAACAGCTCTGAGGGTTCGATTTCTAGGAAGGTGGCTCCTTCAGGCATTTTCTAAGTGACAAATGCGATCAAAATGATCAACCATCTGTAGTGGAATTCATATCCCAAATCCTGGGCTTTAGGACAATAATTCTCTAGTTCATTGACGAGGTAGTTCGCCCAGTTCATCTGCATGCCCTACACACATTTTCCTACAAGGTCGACCATGAACCCGGTGACCTATGTGGGGCGGTTCTTTCTTACAAGCTTGCTAGCTATGAGTTGGCAAGTGAGGCGCACTGTGCCATCCTATATAGAGGCTACCTTGTAACCTCTCTTTCCTTTTTCGACTTCTACGTAAGCTTCCTTGATGTGTTGTGCCAGGGAATGGTCCGAGGCCTTCTCTGGATAAAATTGTTGAGGGTCAAGTCCCTTCACACTTAATCCTGTGATCCAGTGGATCAACACCAGATCCATGGTAATCCTTTTGTCGAGCCACAAGTATTCGCCATGATAACATGATAGACGGAGTTAACTCAGGTGTTAACCTCCTGGTGGCAACCAAAATGGGGGATATTCATCACATTCAGCATGGTGGACTGTGCCAGCCCCTTAATCCATGGTTGTGAGATGAGCAAGGCTTCTTCCCAGTTTATTTCGTGAGATAGAGATGCGGAACCAACATGGTGTAGTTCTTTCGGTCTCCCAAGTTGAATTCATTTTTGTTCAATAGTGGGATATGTTCTAAATGACTCCTGACTACATGTATTCCTTTCATAATGTATGCGGTGAACACGATGTACTCATAATCTCAGGGGATGTTGTCATGTTTAACCGTGCCAGCCAAATGTGGGATATACTCTAGTAGGATCGATGGGATCTACTTCACATTAGCCATATCATCGTAGTTCTTACTTCATTTCTTAGTCACAAGGTTAACATGGCTAGAACCACATCTAGTCGAAGGGGAAGCCTGTAGTTCCCTAGTCGATGACTCTTGGACACCTTCAGATGTCGGTCTGTTGACCATTATATTCTTAAGGACTTCCTCAACAGACTTCTCTAATTCATTAGGTTCTCCTGACATTCTAAACTTTAAACAAACAGGTCGGGGTAGACGAACGGACAGGCAAGGTAGACAAATGGACATGTGGGGTCTAGTTTCAGATAACACATCTCAACACACGGACAATTCTCTTCTTGGATCATTTAATCACGGGTAGAAAAAAGTGGTTCCGGCACAGCGTTCGACGGTTTAAATAAGCAGTGCATCGTAACGGATTCTTCCAATAGCCAAGAATGCTTCCATCAATGTGAATTTGTTTGTTATGGTGCGGTCTCAACATCCAAAAGTGGTCCATCATCCCATAAATGTGTTTTCTAACCATTCAGGGGCGTCATTCTAATGGTCAGAGCACCTCCAATGGTGATATAACTTCTCCAGGGTGAAGTCCCATTCAACGCGGACCTATTGTTCCAACAAGGTTCAAATCCTCCAAACTTGTCTCCTACGAGGTTCCAGTCTGTGAATTCTTCCATGTGTTCTCTGTAGCTTCATGTAGCTTTTCCAACTTAGATTTCTTCTTATTGAGCTGCCTTGTCTTATTTCCTATGATCCGAGTCTCTCTAACTATTTCTGGAATCCTATTTCCATTCTTATTCTTATCTTCCCCTAGTGAAGTGGCTTCGCACTGTTGAGGTGCCCTCAAAGGGTCTGAAGTTAATATATGTTTTCTTAACACTTCCTGAGTGGACATAATTCTTTCTTGAATAGATAGGTCCTTCAAGCCTTCTTGCATTCTTTCAACCCTGATAGCTAATTGTCTTTCCTTCTGTCCCTCCTGTGTTGTTACTATGTTCTGTTGCTTCAACTTATCCTTTCTTTCTTCCATTAGTTCATCTATTTTTCTATCTATGAAACCCCTTAGTTCTTTCTTTTTCTTTTTTGTAGATTCTTCTTCTACTTTCCTTCTGATCTAATCCTTCTCAATCTAAGTCTTACCTAATAAAAGTGGGAAAGGGGCATTGTCCTTAACAAACTTAATGACTTCAAATTCCTCTTCAGTCAATGTTCGATGAACAATAATAGATACATTAGTAACTCTTCCACATAGGGTTATCATATTTCCCTTAAACAAGCCTATCCTTCCTAACAAAGGTACCATAGTAGGCTTTCCCAAAATTTCCCAAGTGTCTTTTGTCATAATATTTACTTGTGTTTCCTCATCCAAGACACAGTCTATGTTGAAGTCTTTTATTCTTGCACTTATGCGATATTTTACTATCAGGATATCTGGTAAACTAACATCTTTGTGAACATCCATCATTTCTTTCAATTGTAATAACATATTCTGAGCTTCCTCTGATTATTTATCTTTATGAATCTCTAACATGCCCTTGATATTTTGACTTCCTTCATAGTTTTCTTGTCTTATGTTCATTCTTTCAACTTTAGCAATCATCCTTGGACAATCCTTGACCTCATGACCAACAATCTTACAACAAAGACAAATAAGACCTGTGCCAGGGCATTCCTTAGCAAGGTGTCCCGGCCTTCTGGAGTTATAACACAATGTCAATCCTCTCTTTCTTTTAAGTGTTCCCCATCCTTTTTTGTACTATGCACTAGGATCATAGTGTTGGACCTGCAATCTGCAACAAAAAATTCTAGGTTCATGCATCCACTTATTAGTCCAAAAACTCTTTCTATACATAGGAATAACATATATTTCTTCATTTCCATTAAATTTACTCAAATCAGCTCTTTATTTCAACTACTCCCTAGCCCTTAGACGAGGACATAATATATTAAACATACTTAAGTTAATGTTTTCAAAACAAAAAATTTCACCTATCTTACTCTTGTCAAAGCACAAATATTTACCTCTTTTTAGATATTGCCTCTTTTCTTCAGATCAGATTTCTTTCTTAGCACAAAGCTTTGTAAGTCAAGTAGATTACTATGAACTTCAACAACATATCTATGCACAGAGCTTCTATTTTCTTTACTCCATTCCCCATCAATCACAGTTTCAGGTCCTGGCAATGGAACCATTTGTTGGAACAGGGGAAAACCCAAGGTTCAATGCTTAACAGTGCACCAACAAAACCTCGACTATTGGCCCTTTCAGCAACACCTGTGAAGCAGGCGAGGTCTCACTCGAGGTAGAAGCAAGGGGGGGTTACAGGACGCTGGTGTCTGTAACCAATATGGGACACAGATCTGTGATAATAACACTTTGCAGGGTATTCTGTTAACACTTAGGAAGTGACATACATTAGTTCATTAACCTTATTAACATCGCAGAATGTACCCAAGAATAGATCTATCGTAGTAACAACAAATATTAAGCACTCCACGCACTTAGCACATAGCATTTTGAATCAGATCTGGCCTATAAGCCAAGCATTTAAAAAAAACATACATATTCATTATACATTCTAATCTAATCACTAAGAAAAACATAATAGAGATAGCATTGCACAAAGAAAACCATAAGACACCAGATGTATGTGGTTCACCTCAGTGTGGGGCTACGTCCACCAACCGCTTCGCCTTCTTTATTATGTGCTCGAATATTACATTCATTCACTGATGTGAACTAATCCACAGAGTCAATATTTTCATAGTACAGAAGATATGCGCACTGAGCACCAGATCCTCCTTCCAAAACTAGGTCAGGGAACAAAGCCAAACCTCTACCGAGCACAAAGCCTTAACATACATGCATTCCTTGGAACAAATCTACTCAAAACTACTTGCACTTAGATCTCCCAAGAACTTCTACCATACATATTACTTATTTATACTTTTACAATCCCTTACAATAAGGCCTAATCATGGGTAAACCCCATGGGCCGAAATCCCATAAACCCATTACAAAAACCCTAGAAAAACTTTTATTGGGTCCACATAGTCTGCAAAATCAGTGATATCCACAATATCAGCTCTGCCTAGGCACTCCTTCTTTGAACGGTGTGTCGAAGTCCCAAAAGTGGTCCAAATCTGACCAAGTTTTCCTCAAAACTTGGTCGAGGGCCAACACCAAATCATGTTTTCCCTACTTCAATGTATGTTGCTTGAATAGAAACCTCATCCAAATTAGTAGGTCCAAACATAAATACAGTGTTACGAATATGTACAGGTAAACCTCCTATATACTTCATAAGAGTTGCTTGGGTATGTAATGGAATATTTAACATTAATTCCATCTTACGAAATCCATCTGTATATTCTTGCACCATTTATCTCTTTCTTAGTTTAAGACTTTGCCATACAATTAAATCCTTCTCTTTATAACCCAAAGGATAAAATTTCTTTCTAAGCACAAAAACAAAATCTTGTCATGATGGAAATACATTACCAACTTACTGCATGCCATTTTTCAACTTACTCTGCCACTAGATGAGTGTTGTTCCTGCAAAACAAAGCGATGCCAACTTGATTTGAGTTTCCTCATCCTTGATTTGTTTCACACTACAATAAACTTCCATCTATATGACCCATTTATGAAGCCTCTTAGCATTGACTTCACCAGCATACATGGGTAATTCAAATTTCACATCGAGCTTAAGTAAAGTCATATCGTGTTTATGTTTATGAGAATGTTTTCTTGTGGTGGATTTTGAACTTATACTTGAAGAAGAAGAAGTTGATGGAGAAGAAGGAGGTGAAGGAGGAGGTTTAGTAGCATCCTCTCCTTCTTCACTTTTTCTTGTTTAGAATATTCCCTTGGAAAGGCCTCTTCCATTCCAAGTAATCCTCATGTAATACCTTTACGATCTCAGACATGGCTAATAAAGTCTTTTGCAACTCTATCTCATTCTAAGACATGCCTTCTTTTGATGCCATATACTCACTTTGAGAATTCCTCTTTCTCGATCCAATATCAAGGTCCCCTTCTAGAATCTCGTCATCACCACGACTCATCTTTTCCCTAGTAATCATGCAAACTCAAAAACCAACTGTCAACCTGCTTTGATACCACTTGATCCGAAATTGATCTTTAAAGACTTGGCTAAGTTTTAAGCATGATTTCATATACTAATAAGGAATTAATGAAAGAAGAAGAACTTAATGATATATTATATCATCCATAGTAAATAAATGCATATCATAATGTAATCACAAAGAACAACAAAGTTTTTAATGGAGTTCAGCAAGATTTCCTATGTCTCTGGGAATTTGTTTTAGTGGGTGAGGCTTTCTTATTTCTCTTAAATTCTCCAAACATACATCAGAAAAGTGTCAAAAGGATTAAAAACTAGTCTGGTTGTGTTTTTCTCTACCTCAAGAATCCAACACAACTGACAACACTGAAAAAGGTTGAGCGTAGCTCCCAAAATTGGCCCACAAAGTTCCCCTCCTCAATGGCTTCCCTACATAAAAAAGGATTTGGCTTTCAAATTCCTCGGTATTTATCCTTTTTGAACTTCCTTAATGCTACTAAGAACCCCTGGTTTATATATATGTGGATTTGGTATCAACCTCCCAACTTCCTCCCAATATCTGGCCTCAAATTGGGCTCCAGATCCCCCAATAATGGCTAAAATCCATTAAAAACGGGATGAAAATAACCAAAAAATCATATTATAAAGTCAAAAACCCATATTTGGAAAAATATTGGGCGCAGCCCCCTTTACTCAGGATCATGGTGATGCAGGAGTATCTCCATCAAGTGTGAATGGAGGACAGCTAGATATGCCAGCATGCATTTTGAAGACATTTTTTTTTTAATTTCAAAATATGAACCATTAATCTAATAGTTGGACGGATGTATTTTATTTTAATGTTTTTGGGATTGTAATACATATATTGACCATTTTCTATCATCTGACGGTTGTGGACATTTATTGTAATAAATGATAAGTAGGTAATAGTCTTTAATTTCTATAAGATAGCTTAAGGTTGTAGGAGGGAAAACTCAAAGACTCCCTTGTATGTATTGTATCATTCTCATTGTAATTGGGTTGTAGAGAAGAGAGAGAATAAGAGAGTAGAGAAGAACATAGATTGTATAAGAAGATAATTGTTGTTGTTGTATACCATGTACAGAAGCACTTGAATCAATATAAGAATTCTTTGATCCAATTGTCTGGTGTATTTTGGTTCCTGTATGAATCTATTGAATGGTATGTTTACAGTTTATTTCCAGTCTCTGTTGTGAATTTGTTTCAATGCCATATGAATGTGTTTTCATGTTGAATGTATGAGATCTGTGAGGAGAGTATAAGTTCCATTTGGTTCTCTTCCTGAGAATTCCTGTAAGGAGTGCCGTGAAAGTCCGCAAGGAGTGCATCGACAAGTTTCTGAGTTTTACCTTAGAAAATCTCAGGAGAGGTAGCATTAACTTATACTAGTAGAAGTGCGAGTATAGCCCAGAGCCGTGCAAGCTGTGAACAGGTTGAGGAGAGTCTTAGAATTTCCCAACCCAAGTGAGTGGTTGAATAATTTCTGTCACAAAGAGTGTGTAGAGTTGAAGTTGTCAGATAACCAGTGGTTATTGTGAAGGTTGCAAGGAGTGCGTGCAGGATTCTTTAGAATCCTTGAGTTGGCAGCAAGAAATCAAGATCAGGAAGGATAGAGTTGAGGGAAGTTTAGAGGAAAGATGAGTTTTGAATTCACCTCATGGAATCAAGCTAAGGAGGTTTGACGTCAAGTTATTTGTCTAAGAGCAACTGAGAGCCTGGACAGAAAGTAGAAATTCCTGGACGGAGAAATGTTGTTTTTCATGGACCGTTGGATCCAGTAAATTTGCGAGGAGGATAAGGGTCAAGAGTATTTCAACACTTGAAATATCAGGAGGGATAGCAATGTCGTCGATCTAAAGGAGAGATCTAACCTTTGATTCCTTTCGTGAGAAGGAAATATCAGGAATCGGGAGTTGGGAGAACGGAGGAAGCTACTTTCGAAAATCCTGAAACGCAAACTTCTGATTCGCGAGAAAATATTTAGACCATTAGATCGGAGGGGTTATGAGCCGTTGATTTGGAACTCATGAATATAAGGAATTTGAGAGTCAGAAGGAAGAAGGAAGCCCACTTCCAAAATCGTGAATTGTGAAGTTCTGATTCTTGAAAAGAGGATCTGGATCATTGAATCACGAGAGTCTTTGGACCGTTGATCTGAGGTAAGTGAGGTCATGATTTCAGACCTCAGGAATAGGGGGGGAAAGCTACTTCACAATTTATGATACGTGAAATATCGTAGCGCTCGAGAGCTAGACCCAGGTCACAGTTGGAGGTCACATCAGCGGAGGATAAAGGGAGGAGCTAGTGATCGCTAAGCTCTAGTTCAGATTTCGGGAACTAGAAGAGTCGGGGAAACTCGCAATAGAATACCCGAGGTCACGAAGTGTGAAGCACCTTTTGGATAGGCATGTGGTCAATTGAGGGGAGCTTGTGCTGAGTGCTTTATCGCACATGCAAAGTTTGTAAAAGGACCTGTGGCTTTTATGTGTTGAAGTTTCTAGCGAGGACCAAGGAGCCATTTTGGCTCAGAGGAGTTCGAAGATACATAGACCGAGAGGTCAGTAGACCCTGCTAAGGTGGGGCCCTGCATCAGGTGGTATCAGAGCTTAAAACTATTGTTTTATGTAAGCAAGAGAAGACATAGGAAAGTTGTGATTTAAATTATGTGTGGACATATTGAAACAATGCCGCCAAGAAGACGTCCAGAAAGAGCTATGCCTGATCTAGCTGTGGATAGGGAAATGAGGGAACTTCGTGCTCAATTGGATGTTATGGAGACAACACATAGGTGAACGCCTGATACTGAAGATATCAGTGAAGCTGAAAGCGAGAATGAAGAAGGAGTCGAAGAAGAATTTTTAGTTGAAGATGTTGTAGAGGAACATCTATTTAAAGTTGTTGCAAGGATAGGTGCCAGAGAAAATTTGTACATTCTGATGTATGAAGGAAACTTGGACGTTGAGGAGATGCTAGATTGGTCTAGAGCTCTGGATAAATATTTTGATTATGAGGATATCAAAGAGGAAAATAAATTTAAGCATGTTTTCACTATTACCCATGATTTTGGTCATCTTAATGGTGTATTGATGATGGTGTACTCATGCTCCTAACAAGAACTTTCTCCTAAGAAAAGTGACATTCATCTCTTCCCAGAAAACATATTTTTGAAGAGAGTTCACAGGTTTCTTATAGACTAGGGTACGAGAATGACCTATTCTCATAGGCTACCTTCAGCTAGGGTGCAAACTTCTCGCATTGTGCTATATATCTAGGGTGCGAACTTGTTCTCAAGCTTGGAAAAAGATGAAGTCTCGATGGTTCTAGAAGGGAATCTTCTAGAGAATGGGTTGGCATTCAAATGGTTATCATTTTACTGGTTTCCCTAATTTGGTGGGATCATTCTCATCCAAGTAACCATCTCATCCTCTCCTATATATTGATGGGATTTTCATGGCAAAGGTTAAGCAAGATTAATTGGATAATTGGTGAAGGAATTGTGTGAAGGACCTAGCTTGAATAGGAGCTTGGAGACTCTAGCAAGTCTATCAAGAGGAGTTGGATCTTCTTCATACAAGGATCAAGCAAGTGTGTGTGTTGGAACCAAGAGTCACTGAAAGGAAGCTTGCGACATCAAGGTGATCAGGTTGTATCTTCTACTTTCGATTAATATGATACAACGACATGTCCTTTTCCCATAAAGTCATTTTTACTTTATTGTGTAATTCCTTGATCATACACATAAGTTGACGATTGAATATATTTTTCTATCTTCACTTTGGTTGGTTTGTGTTGTCTTGGTCTTGACCTCACGAGAGCACCAAAGTGAAGCAGGAGCAACAGAGACCCTAGGAAGCAATACAAAGGTATGTCACTTGTTCCTCCCTACTAGTTAATTCAATGGTCATAACTTAGGGAAAGAGTCATGTCCTATCCTATTTTTTTCTAGGTCCAGGTGGATCTAGGGAGATCTGTTAGTGTTTGCACCTATCGATTAGTCCGATAACAAAATTTGGCGACTCTACTAGGGAGACAACCCGATTTCTTTGTGGTTTTTGGTGTTTTTCCTTGGAAATTTTCTCTTGCCTTACCTTTCTCCATTTCTATCAATCTCTGAGTCTTCAGGACACCCTGATAGACCCTCTGGGTCCAGAAGTCCCTTCAAATTTTTTGTATTCTTCCAAAAAATTGCCTAGTTTCAGGCATTCTCGCACTGAACCCCATAATGGCCTACGGGAATACTTTGTGTTCACACTCTAATTTTAAGTCCAGTGTGAGGTTCTCGCACTCTTCTCAAAGCTAGCCTGCGAGAATGACACATTCTCGCACTGTGTAACACTGATAGCATGCGAACCCTCTTTTCAAAATTTTGGATTTAAGATTTTTGCATGTTCGGCTGCCCAGATCAGTATAGGTATATAAAAAGAACTTATTGGACCATTGGTTCATGTTTTCTTTTCTTTAGATTATGTGCACGATCAGTCTTTGGAAATCAAAGGCTCTTCCTGCCCATCTTTTTCTCGACTCTCATCTCTTGACTTTTTTTGGCAAAGATATACTCTCTGATTTTGGAATCTGAGTGCTTGTTTGGTTAAGAACCGATGATCAGTTTGAAAGTTGGGATTCTTTTTCTTTTTCATTTGCTCATTATTTGGAAGATTACTTTTCTCATGCAATTGAAAAGACTAGTTTTGTCTACTTGTCATTTTTGTTTCCATTGAAAGATTGGTTTGGGTTTTTGTTTATTGCTTGTTCATTAGTCTTTGGTTTTTATCACTTTCACCATCATGGTGTAGATCCTTTTTGAAAAGTAAAAACATTTTTTCCTTTCAAAAGCATTTTTCATTTTTGAAAATATTGAAAATCCATTGTTGAAATTATTGAAAAAGAACCAATAGAGAATTGTCATTATTGCGTGATTTCTTGAGATTGCATTTTAAAGGAAATTGTGTATCGTAGTTCAATATTGCTCTGGAAAACTTCTCTTTCCCTCCCGTACATAGGATTCATCGAAAGAAAATTGACATATATCATTCCTATCTATGCATTGTTGGGTCAGAGTCTCTCACAATGATCTAAAAATGAAGAAGACTTGATAAAAAACTTGAATAATTATTGCAAGTGAAATGTCATGTGTTTAAAGCAAATGGATCAGTTTGAAACACATAAATTAAGGATTACTTATGAAAAATACACATAGACAGCAGCATAAACATTGAACATAAACACATATGCACAACAATTGATAAAGGAGTTCACCCCTCTTCTGGGCTACATCTCCTGGTCCAGCTTCCAATGGATCATTATTATTAATTTCTCAAAAAGTTCTCAAAAACATTTCTGAAACTGACAAACTGACTGCTCCAATGGCTTCCCAGTGTCCCAAAACCCCTGTCTGGGCTCTTTTGGCACCTCAATCGGTCGAAAAATGAAGAAGTTAGGCCTCCTGGAAATCTCCCTCTTCAAGCTTGCTGTCTCTGGCTCTAGAATTTGCACCCCCTCTTCTTCAACCTGGCTCACACGCTCTTTTAAGCGCAAAAACCCAGCACCGGGCGCAACCGCGCCAATGGTGTGAATCGTAGAACGGTTAAGGGCACGCCAACCCCTAACCGCCTCGGCACCTGGGCATATGAATGGTCATAGGACCACACGCTTATCAAAAGGTGGTTAACAGTTACAACCGTTGGAACTTCTGCTCCAGGTCTCGGGCACATGGCGCAACACATATAAACTGCGGGCTATGGGTTATAAACCCCGTGCCAACTGTTACCACGCGCACCATATAATATAGTGTGGTTATATGCAATGAGACCACGGGTCAACTGTTTGGTATACGGGTTATGTAATATAGACCACGCACGTTTTCCAACTGTCGACTATATAACACGGTTATATTACAATGCCAATGTCCACGGGCCGAGGCTAAGCCCCGGCCCGACCCCTTTCCATTTAATACAATGCACCACAATAAATATATATGCATAGACATATATGACAAGGAA
>ML786696.1:114776-125235 GCA_009831015.1 Picea engelmannii | reverse complement strand
TGACGTATCCAGTTATCTAACTTTTCAGCGTTAACTTCTCCATTATAAAGTGGCAAATCAAATTTTATATCAAGCTTTAATGAAGGAATTTGCGAAGGAGTTTTACCATGCCCATTGGGAAGATGTTTCGAACTGGTAGAAGATGAAGAAGAAGAAGATGATGATGATGATGGAGGAGAGGGTGGTGGAGAAGCACCATTCCCTCCATCTTTGTTTGGAGTCTTGTCACCACCGCCTCCCTTATGCATTGAAGGGTTGGAGACTTCACCCTGCGACATTATGTTCCGTTCCCTCATGACCTTCATCATATCTCTCAACTATATGATAGTCTTCCTGAAATCTTCCTCTTCAGCCGAAACACGTTCATGATCTTCTGCATGAGCCATGCTTGGTGAATGTCTCTCTGCAACCTGCGGTGAATGAAATTGCTTCCTCCTTGTCGGATAAGAACTTGGCTCCACAAGTTGACCTTCTCCTCTTGTGAGTTTCAACCTTGTGAGCATCAGAAACAAAACTTGCAAACAATCAAGTCTTCAAAACCAGTGCTCTGATACCATCTTGATCTAGAAATGAAGAAGACTTGATAAAAAACTTGAATAATTATTGCAAGTGAAATGTCATGTGTTTAAAGCAAATGGATCAGTTTGCAACACATAAATTAAGGATTACTTATGAAAAATACACATAGACAGCAACATAAACATTGAACATAAACACATATGCACAGCAATTGATAAAGGAGTTCACCCCTCTTCTGGGCTACATCTCCTGGTCCAGCTTCCAATGGATCATTATTATTAATTGCTCAAAAAGTTCTCAAAAACATGTCTTAAAATGCTCAAACTGACAAACCGACTGCTCCAATGGCTTCCTAGCGTCCCAAAACCCCTGTCTGGGCTCTTTCGGCACCTCAATCAGTCGAAAAATGAAGAAGTTATGCCTCCTGGAAGTCTCCCTCTTCAAGCTTGTTTTCTCTGGTTCTACAATTTGCACCCCCTCTTCTTCAACCTGGCTCACACGCTCTTTTAAGCGCAAAAACCCAGCACCGGGTGCAACCGCTCCAACAGTGCGAACCGTAGAACGGTTAAGGGCGCACCAGCCCCTAACTGCCTCGGCACCTAGGCATATGAATGGTCATAGGACCGCACGCTTATCAAAAGGTGGTTAACAGTTACAACCGTTGGAACTTCCGCTCCAAGTCTCGGGCACATGGCGCAACATATATAAACCGTGTGCTATGGGTTATAAGCCCCGCGCCAACCGTTACCACGCACACCATATAATATATAGTGGTTATATGCAATGAGACCACGGGTCAACTGTTTGGTATACGGGTTATGTAATATAGACCACACGCATTTTCCAACTGTCGACTATATAACATGGTTGTATTACAATGCCAATGTCCACGTTCCATTTAATACAATGCACCACAATAAATATATATGCATAGACATATATGACAAGGAACAATGGGCGGCATAATGGTTAGCGGAGGTTTGTAAAGGTTTGTGCTGTGGGAGGTCCGGGGGTCGAACCCCGCGGCCTCCATTAGTTTTACATAACCATATCAACCAGTCAACGAGTGACACGTGGCGCCAATGGATTGGGCCACGTGTCCTCACATCATTGGCCACCAATGACATGTGTCATCCACCGATTCGACAACCATCAACCAATGAAAGTGTGCCATGTCATCCACTTGACACGTCATCATATGGCTGGTATGGCTCTGCCACGTCACCGTACGGACTGTACGGACAGGTACAGTCAGCATCTAAAATTTTTGCATGTTTGCCTTGGTGAACAGATCACGATATCTTCTCCATACGGCATCCATTTGATAAAGTAAATATACCGCCGGAATCAAGAAGACGAGATGGACGCAATGGCACTGTTTTCGTCGCATTCCAAGCACTTTGAAAATTGAGCAAAATTTGATCCCATGATCACACAACATCAGTTTCATCTCTGTTTCCTTTGAGTAACAACAGCCCTTAATAACATTGCGCAATTGTAAAATTTAACTAGTAACTCTTTTCTAGGGCTCTATTACACCAACATTTAGCTAGGCTAGTGCTTTGGAATAGGTAGAGAGATACACTCTCCAAAGCATGAAACACACAATAGCATCTTGTGTTAAGGAGTGTCAAATTCCATTTACAACGTTTTGTCTTGGGAATCCCTTCTCACACAAGGGTCAAACCCAAGGTCGCATTGATATTGACAGAGTTACTCACCCTTCTTTGTTGATATCAGTGTAGAGATTGCACATATTACGGGGGTCAGTTGGAGGTATACCCACAATGATGAGTGGAAGCATCTTGAGTTGATTTTGGGCTAGATACCCTGCCCTTGCATGTGGATCGGAGTGTCGACTGTCCCCCCAGGCTTTATCATTGTTACTGGTAACCTTAGTGGCCTATATTCTTAAGGTCTCACATGAGGTGACTGTGAAGGGGCAAGTCTTCACAGTACCTGGAATCGACGTTGGCCAAACTCACTCAGGCTCCTTGGAGGGTATACCCACAATTATGTGTGGGAGATTTCACCAGGGTGTAAGTACATTAAGCAGGTCGTCAACATAACTTTTCTACCCTAGCCTAGCCCCTTCTCGTCTTGTTGTTGCAACGTTGGATTTCGTCACCAACTAGTGACTTCGGAATTGGAAGGTTTTGTTTGCTTGGTTTTGTTTCCTAGATTTTGTTTACTAGCGTGTGTTGTTTGTGTACCCAATTTGACCATAAGATTTTATTCGTAAGTTTGTAACTCGTTCACCATAGATCCTCCATGTCCTTCACGTAGAATGCAAGGTTTATCTCCAAAGCATCTGGAAGGTTCTCAACCCCTACCTACAAGCTCACCTGAGGGCTCTCCTCAACAGAGTGAAGTCCAAGACGTTACCACTCCACAAGTAGAACGAACCAACTCTCTAGAACATTTCTGAATTACCAATACTCGAGAGGACTTTCGACTTCACCTTGATTCTGAGAGACAGATTATGCGAGTGAATTCTTCCGGAGACTTAGTTGTTGTGTCTTCTGGATCACCGATTGGACCCTTTCTAGGAATAGAGGGCCAAGATCCTTTTTGGTCTATAGGCATTTTTAGACGGAACCTTTTTGGTGCAGGATCAGGAATTGAAATCACCATCTCACCTATGCTCTCCAAAACCTCTAACCCAGACACAGTACCGTTTACTATTGCCTATTATTTTCCTGGTACGGACACCCCATGATCTGACCACATCTTGACCATCCCTGTAGAAATGGTCCATTACACCGACACTGTGAGTATTCACACCGGGATTACCGTGGTTATTCAAGCCCCCATTAGCATGCCTCTCTCGCCCAATGTCACCCAGATATCGTGCATTGAATGCTTCTATTCCCACTCCTATGAAAACCCCATCCGACACTCCTTTTGGTCCCTCTTCTTCTGGGCACTCTCTTCATGGTTTCATTTCAACACTTCCTCAACCCCATTTTGGAGGACCTTTCTTGTCCTCCACTTGCAGCATTAATCCCAGTGGTACTATTCCGTCATTCACACCAAATTACCAGATTCCTGTTGGTGGACAATTTCACCAGGGAGGTTTGACTCAACCCCCCCTTGGTGGGCAAATTCCTATTGGAACGCGAATCCCAATTGGAACACAACCCCCAATTGGAACACTGCCCCCAATTGGAACACAACCCCCGCCGACCCCACCTTATGGATAAAACATACCTCCATCCTTGGCCCAGTATTGGAATCATCTAATACAACATACTCCTCAATCGACTGGGGGGAAAAAGCTTCCAGCTGCATCTGTTATACCCCCTAATATAGGCCAACCATATCCAGGAACGTCCAATCCTATTTGGGGATTGAATGCTCAAACTCACATCCCTGTTCAAGGATACAATCCCATGAGCTACTTTCCTCTACAACCACCACCAAATCTGCCTGGGTCTTCACATTATATGCAGACTGCTTATGGTCCTACTGGTTTGCCGATGGGGATTCCTCCCCAAAGCCACCTGTACCCGCATGTGAATCGACAGTTACCCTTCTTGGCCACTTTGGATCCCCCGGACTTGTCAAGGATTTTAAATGATCCAATTTTTCACTCTTCCCAATGACCCGCTATACCAGCCAAGTTACCATCAGACATCCCTAAATTCGACGGAAAAACAGGAGAGAACCTGAACAATCACGTCATGAATTTTCACCTCTGGTGCTCATCCAACTCATTGATGGATGACTCTATTCGTTTATGTCTTTTTCAACAGACCCTCACGGGTTCTACTGCGAAGTAGTATATAGAATTACCATGAGGTTTCTTCGTTGACTTCAACACCCTAGCTATGGCCTTCCTCACCCACTACCAATTACCGATCCGTTATGAAACGGGGACCAAGATTTTGAGTTCTTTCAAACAAAACAAAGCCACTCATATATCCAATCACATTCATGAGTGGTGACGGAGACGATGTCTCATCAAAATCGAACTCCCCGATCAGTTGTTGGCAGAGTGGTTCACAATATCATTTGTGAACGACATCGGTCATGACATTTCCATGGGTGGAGTGGTCACGGAAGAGTAGGCCATAAGTCGTGCTCAATACCTTGACCTTGTTTACTCACAAATGGGTACCCTTTACGACTTACTACCTGACGCACCTCATCCTTCCACTTCCGCCACTTCAACTACTCCAGTTGATTCTCATGCAACCGACAATGTGATTGGCACTTTCCATGCCCAACCACATTCCACCTCAAGCACCAACCCCAAACCTGCTTCTTCTAATGTTCAAAATTCTCTGTCTCATACCCCTCCCACCGGCAAGACCTCTGAAGTAAATGCGGTTCAATCTACCCCAGCCGGTAAAAACAAATCCAAAAAGGGAAGGGGTAAGAATAAGGAGGAAAAAAATACTTCTCAAGCAGAGCGAACCAAAACTCCACCTGTTGACGATAGGGATAAGCGTAAACCTTGATATCCTTGTCTTATCTGTGGTGATGATCACTACACGAAGGATTGTCCATGACGTGTCGAGGTCACTAAGTTCCTTCAAGGAGCCCCAAAACCACCTGCTCCGACCATTTTGTCCCAACCCTTCTCGTCTCAACAACAGGCCGAATTGGTCATTCATGACCAACCTTCACCTTCTACTACATCCTATGTATTGATGTGTACTGGCGATTCAAAGCAGAATGACATTGCACTCACCACTCGAGCCAAATATTATTCTCCCTCTAAAAAGAAGGTTGATGACCCACCTCCTTCATTGGTACAACCCTCTCCCGCAACTCCACCTACCAATGGTCCTCTTCATCTCGAATGACTGAGCCTTGATACAGTTCTTCGACCCCCCCCCAAAGGGCATTGTTTGAAAATTGGCTTTCAATCCTCATGCTCTTGTTGCCCAGAACTACAACATTGTTGAAGATCTGGCCCAAGCACCTTCTATGATATCAACCCTCAAAGTCCTTCAAAGTTTTCCCACACAACAAAAGGCATTGTTGAAAGATATCGGTGGAATTGACTCGACAGATACAAATTTAATAATTTTTGACTTGGAAGATCACATTCCAAGGTTACCCCCTCAACTCGCATTCCAAATCCAAGTGATTGTCTCTGACAAAAACATTTGTTGAACCGTTATCGACGTGTGTCATGTCTCTTACTTGTTGGAAATCCATTGGCTCTCTCTCTTTGAATGAATCCTAGAACACTTTCAAATCCTTCAATGGCTCTGGATTTAAGCCCTACAGTGTCCTTCCTTCGTTGCCAATCACGTTAGAAGGCAAAATGGTCCAAGTCAAAGTGGAATTCTTTGACACTCCTCTTGATTACAATCTTCTGCTTGGTCACAGCTAGATTGATTCCATGTGCACAATTGTGTCGACCCTTTTTTGTGTGGTACGTTTCCCACATCAAGGGAAGGTAGTCACTGTCAACCAATTAGCCTTCTTTAACTCGGATACCCATACTGGCAACATATCGTTCATCGCTAAAACCCCACCAGTTTATGAGAATGTCAGTGTAGGCCTTCTCAAAGACTCTTCGTTAATGGGTACTTTCCCCATTCCACCGCCCGATGTTCCACACTCGTCTGTTGCTTCGATCAACATGATCTCCACCTCGATTCACAGAACTCCTGCATCTCACAACCCATGGATAGTACCTGACCCTAGAGATCATCTTCATTACAGTGACGAAATTCTGTTAAGTTCGGTCGAATCCACCTATCAGGCCATTCAATCGGCAATCCCTTCTACCCCCTCTCTTGGTGAGTTATCTCTAGATCCTTTCCATGTCATTTTTCCTACAGACAATATGATCATGTCTGTCATGGAAGACACCCCTTGGGACGATGGACATCATCATTCCATCCTCTTCCTGGAGAAACATACCATCGAGAACTACCAATTGATCTCGACCTCGTCGACCATTGTCATCATCTCAACCGTTCCCGAGTCCACACACGATGTGTTTTTCGAAGGGAACTTTAGAAATATATCACCCATTATTCCCCTCGACATATCCATCAAACCTGGAATTGTCGAAAATGTGCATATCAGAGCTTCATGTTCCCATGATGAAATCGTCACCTACACGTCCCTTTTCAAAGAGTTTCATGACGTCTTCACCTGGAGCTACGAAGAAATGTCGGGTATTGACCCCGACATTGTGATACATGAGATCAATACATTACCTGATGAATCCCTTTTCCTCATTAGTTCTGATGATATTTGGTATGGCGATATCATCATATATCTCCAAACCCAGACTTTTTGGCCAAATTTGTCTAGTACTGACCGATGTCGAATACGCTACCAAGCCCATCAATATATTATCCTCGGAGATACTCTTTATCGTCGGGGGATTGACTCAGTTTTTCAACGCTGCCTCATGTTCAAAGAAGCCGAGAAAGCATTAAATGACTGCCATTCTGGAGCTTGTGGTGGTCATATGTTTGGGTATGCTACTGCCCAGAAGATCTTATGCGCATGGTATTTTTGGCAACTGCATAATCGCCATCCAAAAATGCCATGCTTGCCAAACATATAATCATAAGATCCGATCACATCCCGCTCCTCTTCACCCTATGGTCTCCGTTGGTCCCTTTACGATATGGGGCATCAATTTCATGACATGTCACCCCCACTCGGTCGGGGGGCATGGATACATTATTGTAGCCGTAGATTACTTCACGAAATGGGTCGAGGTGATGCCGACATTTGATAACACTGGAAAGACCATAGCATTATTCATTTTTAATCACATCATAGCCCATTTTGGTGTTCCTCAGGCTATCATCACTGATCAGGGTAGCCACTTTAGAAATGTCATGATGTCTGAACTCACTGAAAAGTTGGGTCTTCGCCATGAAAACTCAATGCCCTATTACCCACTTGAACCTTTGAGAACACAAGTCCTCCCTAGCTCCTCCCAACCACCCTGGAATATAAATATTTGCTACTAAAACTTATTACAGTGGTATGATCAACAATGGCTTACCAGACTCATCATTGTTCTGTTGCATTTCGTTGCTCTGTCTGCCTCATTGCCTTTCTTCACACATCACTTGCATTGTCTGTTCTTCTGTTTTTTATGGTCTGTGCACCATGTCCATTCACTGCACAGTTCCTTTTCTATGCTCTTTAGTTGTTTCACTCTCCTCCTTCACACATGAATCACCTTCACCAACAACATTCACAGCAACCTCCAACAGCAATAGCAACAACACCCTTCTCTTCTCTGTACTATGTATTTATAGCTTCTGTGCACCTTGTGCATACAATGTTCATAATGCCTCTGCATGCTGACTCCACGACGTTATCCTCCACCTCTCAAGTGTTATGTCTGATCATCATCATGACTCTTCAGCTTCTCTGGTAGTTGAGAATCTTTGTCTTCTTTGTGACAGTTGAGCTCACCTTCTCTGTTTTAGTTACAAGCATCCACGTTCATCCATCTGTCAATCCCTTCTAAGAATAGTCTTCCTTCACTCAGACAAAGCTTGGAGACTCTTCATCTCCTCTAGCGATCACATAGGTGTCTCTTCGAATTCTCTAGCGAATTCTGGCAGTTTCACTGTGTTGTGCATCAGTAGTCCTCCGATCAACACTTGATCTGACGGTTCAGATTACATTGCGATTTCACCTATCACGATATCGGGATTCCTGATGTCAATAATTTTTTATATGTCCAACTCTCGATCCCCAATGCCTCTCCATTGACTGGAATCAACGGTCTAGATCAAAGCTTGATCTGACGGCTCAGATTACATCGTGATTTCATATATCGTAATATCGGGATTCCTGATGTCAATAATATTTGACATGTACAACTCTTGATCCCCGAAACTCCGACAAGGTGTCCATCTGTTGACGTCATACGTGGATTGACACGCATTGAATACTTCCATGTGTCACTTTGATTCGTGACTTACATGTGCCTGAAATGTTGAATCAGTCTGACACTTGTCATTACCTGGTTGTGCCACGTGTTCCTAGTTGACATGGTCTGCTGACGTGAGTCGGGTCGACGGTCTAGATCACATCTTGATCTGACGGCTCAGATTACGCTGGGAATTTGCATATCGAGAAATCGAGATTCCTATTGCATTGTTTCTTTGACATTTCCAAAACGCGATCCTCGAAACTCCGATCAATGGTTCATATGTGATCTTGATTTGACGGCTCAGATTACATCGGGAATTTTCATATCGAGAAATCGGGATTCCTATTGCATTGTTTCTTTGACATTTCCAAAACGCGATCCTCGAAACTCCGATCAACGGTTTAGATGTGATCTTGATTTGATGGCTCAGATTACGTCAAGTTTTTTTGAGCCCTCTACTCCTTGTACTTTTAAAGGTCATGCAGTTTTTCCTCAATCCAACGGTGGTTAGACCCTACGCTTGGATCTGACGCCTCTAACTTCAATTATCCCTCCGGTTAATCTCGTGGTCCACATGACCTTCTCCTATATGACCGCAGCCAAACCTCCTCATCGGGGTTTCGTACTTTCCCATGTTGAAACATGTATGTCCCCAGGATTCGTGATCCCTCGAATCTCGACGCGCTCTTTACGCACTAGCTCTCTTGGCTAGGCTCCTGGCCCATATGACCGTTATCCCCGTGACCGCAGTCTTACCACTCGTCGGGGTTTCGATCTTTTCAATGCCGCAATACATTGGCTCACGGGATTCCCGATATGTAAAACCCCGATGATTCATCCCTCCTTTCAGGATTTCACCTTGGCTTTTCCCGATGGTAAACCTCATGCAGCTCCTGTCTGATCTGACGGCTGACGGGATTTTTGAATGAGATCCAACGGCTGTCGATCTCTATCTTCCTTCTCCTTTTCAAAATTCTGTATCTTGAGCTTTGTTGCGCGCGTTCTCCTCGGTGATGTTCCTCCTGAGATTTCACTTCTGAATCCCCAAGGGATTCTTGGACTTCTACGCCTCTACAGAGTCTTCACATGCACACTCTGATCTTTCCATCTTCACTATTGTACTTTCCATCAATGACAAGCATATGTTGTCTGTTAGACATTTTCCAACAATCTCCCCCTTTGGCATTGATGGCAACTAAGGCACCCAAATTATTTTCTCCCCCTTTGACATCAATGTCAAAGAAGAGACATGCTCCCCCTGAGCTATTGCAGAAATTTTAGGAGGCATTAAACTTTCAAACAATGCAAAACTCCCCCTAACAAGATGGACTTGTTAGGTGTGAAACGAAATGACACCCAACTTCTATCTGAGATATTCAAACGGTGTCTTGGCTATGGGCTTAGTAAAGATGTACGCAATTTGTTCTGTAGTGGGAATGTAATGGACCTGAACAACCTGATTGTTGACCTGCTCTCTCAGAAAATGATATTTTATGGGAATATGTTTTGTCTTGGAGTGGAGGACAGGCTTTTTAGACACACTCATGGCACTTGTGTTATCACAATGAATTGGGATCAGTGCAGTATATTTTACCTCTAAGTCTGCAAGTGTCTGAATCATCCATAATACCTGGGTGCAACAGGTAGCAACAACAATGTACTCTGCCTCTGTGGTTGATAAAGAAATAGAACCTTGCTTTTTACTGAGCCAGGCTACTAAGGAGTTACCCAAGAAGAATGCTCCTCCACTGGTGCTTTTTCTCTCATCAACACAATTTGCCCAATCTGCATCTGAATAAGCAGTCAATTGAAGACTTTGATTTCTGGGATACCATAGACCATAAGTCATTGTTTATTTTAAGTACCTGAATATCCTTTTGACAACTCGCAAATGACTCTGTTTAGGTGCAGCCTGGTATCTTCCTACCATTCCTACAGCATGCATTATGTCTGGGCAAGATGTTGTGATGTACAGCAGGCTTCCTATCATTGATCGATATGAGCTTTGATCAACATCAGGTGAATCATCATCCTTGCTTAATTTACATCCAGTTACCATAGGTG
>ML786696.1:67857-109803 GCA_009831015.1 Picea engelmannii | reverse complement strand
AATAATGCAGGGAAATAAACAATGGCGCTTTCAGCATCATTCACATATATGAGAAACACAGAGACAGATATTTCCCGAGGAAACCCATGCAGGGTAAAAACCTCTTTTTCTTTATATGATAAGTAATGATTATATTCTTTATAGTATCATACATATGAGCACCAACTCATAATGAGGCTACAACCTCAGTTTTGCAAACTGCAACTTGTTGAGAGCACCAACTCTCTGTTTTCTCTAGCACCCACTAGAGGGAAGCACCAACTCCCTGGTTTCTCTAGCACCAACTAGAAGGAAGCACCAACTCCCTGGTTTCTCTAGAACTAACTAGAAGGAAACACCAACTCCCTGTGTTCAAGCACCCACTTGAACCATTGAGGACACAAGTCCTCCCTAGCTCCTCCCAACCACTTTGAAATATAAATATTTTCTACTGAAACTTATTACAGTGGTATGATGTTCAACAATGGCTTACCAGACTCATCACTGTTTTGCTACATTTCGTTTCTCTGTCTGCCTCATTGCCTTTCTGCACACATCACTTGCGCTGTCTGTTCTTCCATTTTTTATGTTGTGTGTGCCATTTCCATTCACTGCACAGTTCCTCTTCTGTGCTCTTCAGTTGTTGCACTCTCTTCCTTCTTCACACATGAATCACCTTCACCAACAACATTCACAGCAACCTCCAACGACAATAGCAACAACACCCTTCTCTTCTTTGTACTGTGTATTTATAGCTTTTGTGCACCTTGTGCATGCAATGTTCGCAATGCCTCTGCATGCTGACTCTGCGCCATTATCCTCCACCTCTCGAGTGTTCTGTCTGATCATCATCGTGACTCTTCAGCTTCTCTGGCAGTTGAGACTCTTCGTCTTCTTTGTGACAGTTGATCTCACCTTCTCTGTTTTAGCTACGGGCTTCCACACTCATCCATCTATCAATCCATTCTAAGAATAGTCTTCCTTCACTTGGACGAAGCTTGGAGACTCTTCACCTCCTCTAGCGATCACACAGGTGTCTCTTCGAATTCTCTAGCAGACGCCATCAATGGTTTCTGGCAGTTTCACTATGTCGTGCATCAGTAGTCCTCTGATCAACACTTGATTTGACGGTTCAGATTACATCGCGATTTCACCTATCGCGATATCGAGATTCCTGATGTCAATAATTTTTGACATGTCTAACTCTCGATCCCCAATGCCTCTCCATTGACTGGAATCAACATTCCAAATCAAAGCTTGATCTGACAGCTCAGATTGCATCATGATTTCATATATCGCGATATCGGGATTCCTTATGTCAATAATCTTTGACATGTCCAACTCTCGATCCCCAAAACTCCGACAAGGTGTCCATATGTTGATCTCATACGTGGTTGACACGCATTGAATACTACCACGTGTCACTCTGATTCGTGACTCACATGTGCCTTAAATGTTGAATCAGTCTGACACTTGTCATTACCTGGTTGTGCCACATATTCCTAGTTGACGTGGTCTGCTGACGTGAGTCGAGTCGACGGTCTAGATCACATCTTGATCTGATGGCTCAGATTACACCGGGAATTTGCATATCGAGAAATCAGGATTCCTATTGCATTGTTTCTTTGACATTTCCAAAAGGCGATCCTCGAGACTCTGATCAACGGTTCAGATGTGAACTTGATTTGACGGCTCAAATTACGTCAAGAATTTGCATATCGAGAAATTGGGATTCCTATTGCTTTGTTTCTTTGACATTTCCAAAACCTGATCCTCAAAACTCCGATCAACGGTTCAGATGTGATCTTGATTTGACGGCTCAGATTACGTCGAGTTTTTGTGAGCCCTCTACTCCTTGTACTTTTAAAGGTCATGCAAGTTTTCCTCAATCCAACAGTGGTCGGACCCTATGCTTGGATCTGACGCCTCTAACTTCAATTATCCCTTCAGTTAAGCTCATGGTCCACGTGACCTTCTCCTATATGACCACAACCAAACCTCCTCATCGAGGTTTCGAAATTTCCCATGTCGAAACATGTATGTCCTCAGGATTCGCGATCCCTCGAATCTCAACGCGCTCTTTACGCACTACATCCTCTGTCTAGGCTCCTGGCCCATATGACCATTATCCCCGTGACCGCAGTCTTACCACTCATCAGGTTTTCGAGCTTTTCAATGCCGCAATACATTGGCTCACGGGATTCCCGATATGTGAAACCCCGATGAGTCATCCCTCCTTTCGGGATTTCACCTTGGATTTTCCCGATGGTAAACCTCGTGCAGCTCCTGTCCGATCTGACGGCTGACGGGATTTCTGAATGAGATCCAACAGTTGTCGATCTTTGTCTTCCTTCTCCTCTGCGAACTTCTATATCTTGAGCTTTGCTACGCGCGTTCTCCTCAACGTTGTTCCTCCTGAGCTTTCACTTCCGAATCCCCAAGGGATTCTTGGACTTTTGCGCCTCTTCAGAGTCTTCACATGCACACTCTGATCCTGCCATCTTCACTGTTGTACTTGCCATCAATGACAAGCATACACTGCCTGTTAGACATTTTCCAACAAGGGATTCACAAAACAAGTTGGCACACAATGTTGTTTTTGGCATTGTGGTCTTACCGAACATCCATCAAGTCTGCTACTGGGTTTACACCTTTTCGGTTAGTCTATGGTTTGGAAGCCATTCTCCCGATTGAATGTGAGATACCCTCTTTAAAACTAGTTTTTGAACTCCTACCCAACACTTCTGCTGAGGAAGAACATCTATTATATCTTATGTGATTAGACGAAACTCGACCCGATGCTACCCTAGTCATAGAAGCTCTGAAAAAATGTGTCAAGGCCCAATACAACAAACATGTCAAGCCTCGTGTTTTCTTCGAAGGAGATCTCGTTCTCCTCTATGAACAAGATCGAGATATGCTAGGAGCTGGAAAATTCGAAGCCATGTGGCGAGGTCCTTATATCGTTAGACGTGTTTTGGAAAAAGGGGCCTATGAGTTAGTAGATTACGATGGTATCCCTTTGAGTGAACCCAGAAATGGGTTGTACTTGAAGAAGTACTATGCATAAGATCACCTGTGCACAAGTACCTGTATTTTTATTGTATCATACTTCTTATGTGTTATTATAGCTTGCTTTTGTCGTTATCTGGTCTTTTCCCTTATGTGACATTGTGTTTGATTTCCAGATGTCGGAGTCTTCGCTACCCTACATTGGCTTTGCTGATGGCGCTAGCCGTAGTACTCAGAACCTTGCTTCCGCTGCATGAGCAATTTATGCCCCTACAAATGAACTCGTCTCTTTACAAGGTGTGTGCCTCGACCGTGCGGCCAACAATATTGCAGAGTATAGCATCGTTATCGAATTGTTGATTGATTCTATATCACTCGGAATCCGTCATTTGGTTGTGCAACTCGATTTGAAGCTCGTAGTACTATAGTTAAGTAATGTCTATACTATTCAAAGTCCTACTTTGTTATTTTGATTATATTGAATATCAACATATTCCTAGACGTCTAAATACATTAACTGATGCATTAGCTAACTATGTATTAGACAGACATTTGAGGTCATTTATAAATAAATCACATCAATTTTCACACAACACAAGATAAACCGGTAGAAGCCGTATGTATATATAACGATCAAAAAAAAAATTACAAAAAGTTATGTCCGAGGACCAAAATTTCAGAATATGAAGCTCATAGCTTCTACAAAGTGACGTCATAAATGATGTTCACGGTAACACATGACTACCCAGGAAACCCTACGAAGCAGTCAGCCGATGGACTCTGACACTCCTATTGTATGACGTTGATAATGCAGTGGAACCTCTCCAAGGGGCATGTCCGGAATGTCTGTTGTCAAACCCTCTAGGTTTTTCTCCACCACTTCATAATCTTCAGTGTCCCATCGTGGCACTAGAGCCACCTCTCCTCATCACTGAATAGGAGAAGTACCAGGAGGTCGGTAAGGCCCCATGTCTGTGTCATCAAAAATAATTTTGTATTTAGACCTTGGACGAACATAAAAAACATTTGCATATGATAAAATTCACAAAAACATTTAAAAAGAAAAATGTGTACTTCTTACCAAGATCCCCCCACTGAGCGCCCTCGGGCAAGACCAAATCTAGATCTCCTCGGAAGTCCAACTCAGCGTAGGCATAATCATCGACCATCAGCATCTGTGGTCACAACCAGTCGAAGAAGGCATCATTATATTTGATAATTGGTCCAGCTACGTGCCGGACCATGAGCTGACACCACCTCAGCATTCTTGGATCTATTGGAGCCACTAAACCCCACTCAACCTATAGCCTCAGCAAGGGAACCCTCCCAAGAAAGAAGTACACCAACAAAGACCCGCACCCGAATTGCTTCAGGTTACCTTGCCTACATTTGGTCAACTGTCTCTTCATGCTACGAAGTACTGCGTCTGCCCAGTTAAAAACCTGAGGCTCAGTACACTCTATGGCATACTGGAAGTAGCTTTGGAGAGCCATGTGAGGAGCAGCGCTCCTAGCCATGCGAGCAATGGTGAAAAAAATAGTGCGAAGGGTCAAATCCCGCACTCCCCAAATGGATACTTTCCCTTTGCTCCTCTCTACCTCTGGAACATAGTGAAAATGACAGTACTCACTCATGGGAAGCCCACCACCTCTGCTACCAGTCAGGCTCGCGTGGTACCCACACTGTGACAGTCCTGTCAAGAATTAAATGTCCTTGATATACAAGGGCAATGTGTGGACCCCTACATGGAATACTTGATGGTTGGGATCCCACATGTGCACAAGGTACTCCAATAACCTAACTTGGGCCCTCATACCCAGGATACAAAAGAATTTCAAGAGACCAAAGTCTCATAAAGCAACAATGGTGGTCGAATGATTCTAGGAAATGGCATCATCTTCTTCATGCTCTCTTTCACACCATTCCAAAACCATGGTGATAGCCAAATACCTGCATAAGAAGCATAAGAAGAAAATTAGTAACTCTATTCAACACTTGGTATCTTTTACATTGAGCAAAACTTTAAAAAAAATTCCACTTTGCGGTTCTCACAGATGCCCTTTAGGCATAGTGTGAGGTTCTCGCAGGTCCCGTGTGGTTGTCTTGTGAGAATGGTTGAGCGCAACTTTAACCCCCAAAACAAACTCAAAACTATGATTTTTGCCAATGAAAATGAAAAATCAAACCATGAAAAGATAGAGGACAAGGATCTTACCTCACTGCCAGAGACGGTTCGTCGAATGGATGCTCGTAGCTCCCGCAATCGAGCACCAAAATTCAAGGGCAAAAGAGGGGTTTTGGACTCAAATATTGGTAAAGTTAAAATGATTATGGTAAAAAGAACGTTTACCCCTTTATATTTACTTTTACCATTTTTTATTGGATTTTATAATTGTTTATTTATTAAAACCTAATGCCTAATACCCTTATGAGTGCAACTTTTGTAGACGTAACAACCTCGATGTTCATGCACAGGGATGCAGATATTTTTTCTTCTTCTTCGCATGTTTTGATTGTTTTTTATGGTTTTTGTACAAAACCTCGAGCTTGGTCTTTGTTCGTTCTCACGCTCAAAAATACATGAGAATGCGATCGAGCACACTTTTATCACTTTTTTGGGCTCAACAAGGTTATATGAAAAAGGAACCCCCTTGGAGTCCTCTTTAATCTCTTTTCAGACTCTCTAAACATGAAAAGATTGTCGAGCGACCTTGCTATTTTCACGCTCGTTAAAGTATTTGAATAAAGTGTATGTTGGGCGATAATTTATCTCTTTTTCTGTTTCATTGGACTATTTTACAAAAAAGGAACTGAGAGAGTTCTCTTTTAAGCGTTTTTCCAGACTCTATAATCATGAAAAACCTTCGAGTTTTCTATCTTTGGACTCGTTAAACAAACATCGACAGAGGACCGAACCACTCCTTCCTAGGGTTCATTAAACATACTCCAAAGGACTTATCTGAAGGATTAGCTTATATCAACAAGCATATGTTATCCTCCTCAAGCTTGTGTAAAATTAAAGAGGTACTCGCCAGAAATGGTGGGGGGGAATTTGGGAAAGGGATGTGTTCTCGTATTCATATTAATTTGCAGTAAGTGTCGCTCTTGAACATGACACCCACCTTTTTCATTATTTGAAGTCGGTTTGGAAAATCCATTTGTCTCTCATTCGATTTGCTACAAGGTCATACCCTGTGTCATCTATGAGTCAATGATGCCAAATCATTGGTCGTGTCATTCACATGTTCAAGAGAAGTTCATATAAAACCTTTATTGAGTCGGCCATCTGTAGTTATCCATTCTCTCTGTGTCGACCTTCCCTGTGTCCAGTCCAACTTACATCATACTTTGTTTCACCTTAAAAATCTTTTACTCATTTCGTGTCATTGATGGGGGATACATCAAGGCCCTCTTGTGACGAGTTTTGTTCCGTCAACTTCAGTTCATTATCCGGAAACAAGACTTAGAAATTCTTTGGTACGTTGGAACTTGCATGCCTCAATGGCAGGTTTCCTCGCTTTCGGCAGTGGGTTTAAATCATTGACTCCTGATCAAAAGATTCCGTCGAATGTTCGACCTAAACTCATTCATTCACATTCGGTGGATTGTACTAGTGTACCTTGGGAGTCATTGACATTAATGGTGATTTCCCTCGCACTTGTTAACGGTTTCATCAATGACCGGTAATCAAGTGGTTTCTACCATGTTCGACTTCAACACATGTAATCACATGGTTAGATTCGTACTTTCGGGCGACGGGAATGAAGACCCTGGATCTCATCTCTTTTGTCCAAGTTGCGATGGAATATGTATAATTTGGGACACATAGATCCACTTTGTATGTCTCGTGGCTGTGTCGTCTCAATTTGAATTTTCTTGCATAGATCCACAGTGTATTCCTGGTGGCTATGCGATATTTTGACAGCATGGATCCACAGTGTATGATTGGTGGCCATGACTTATGCTTATAATGTCATCCGGTTGTGATCTGAGTATGGGAATGCCTACCTCAAAACTAGTATGATATTATGCAGATGCTTGGTTGTTCACAGGTTTCCAATTAGGTGCAGTCTTGGTTTCCGACACACACACACAGTTTAGAAAGTATTTCGACTGTCACTGATTCCAGCCTCATACTTTGGGGGGGATTTTGTTACCCATGATTTTGGTCATCTTAATGGTGTATTGATGATGGTGTACTCAGGCTCCTAACAAGAACTTTCTCCTAAGAAAAGTGGCATTCATCTCTTCCCAGAAAACATATTTTTGAAGAGAGTTCGTAGGTTACTTATAGCCTAGGGTGCGAGAATGACCCATTCTCGCAGGCTACCTTCAGCTAGGGTGTGAACTTCTCGCACTATGTTATATATCTAGGGTGCGAACTTGATCTCAATCTTGGAAAAATATGAAGTCTCGATGGTTCTAGAAGGGAATCTTCTAGAGAATGGGTTGGCATTCGAATGGTTATCATTTTACTGGTTTCCCTGATTTGGTGGGATCATTCTCATCCAAGTAGACATCTCATCCTCTCCTATATATTGATGGGATTCTCATGGAAAAGGTTAAGCAAGGTTAATTGGAGAATTAGTGAATGAATTGTGTGAAGGACCTAGCTTGAACAGGAGCTTGGAGACTCTAGCAAGTCTATCAAGAGGATTTGTATCTTCTTCATGCAAGGATTGAGAAAGTGTGTGTGTTGGAACCAAGAGTCACTGAAAGGAAGCTTGTGACATCAAGGCGATCAGGTTGTATCTTCTACTTTTGATTAATATGATACAGCGGCATGTCCTTTTCCCATAAAGTCATTCTTAATTTATTGTGTAATTCCTTGATCATACACATAAGTTGATGATTGAATATATTTTGCTATCTTCACTTTGTTTGGTTTGTGTTGTCTTGGTCTTGACCTCACAAAAGCACCGAAGTGAAGCAGGAGCAACAGAGACCCTAGGAAGCGATACAAAGGTATGTCACTTGTTCCTCCCTACTAGCTAATTCAATGGTCATAACTTAGGGAAAGAGTCATGTCCTGTCCTGTTTTGTTCTAGGTCCATGTGGATCTAGGGAGATCTGTTAGTGTCCTCACCTACTGATTAGTTCGATAACAGTCACTAGACTGAAAGGACATGCAGCACTATGGTGGGATGAACTGCAGGTTGACAGGCGTTGAAAGGGTAAGAAAATAATTAAAAGTTGGGATAGAATGGTAGCTAAGATGAAAGCCGCCAAATTCATACCCAGATATTATCCAATCAATCTGTTTATAAGAATGTAGAATTTGAGACAGAAAGGGATGATAGTGAAGTAGTATACAGAGGATTTTTACAGGTTAAACATCAGAGTTGGTCATCATGAGAGTGATGATGAAAAGGTCACCAGATATATGAATGGCTTGAGATACGAGATTCAGGACGAGATGAGCATGGTGACCATCATGAATGTGGAAGATGCTTATCAGGTTGCTCTGAAGGCAGAAGATAAATTGGCCTGAAAGAAAGGTCAAAGGGGTAGAGGTATAAGTCAGATCATAGGCAAAGTAATTTCCCAAGACAGAGTGAAGAAGCCCAAGGATGAAGGAAATAAGCCTCATAACCACCCATAAAGGGGAGGATGTTCACAAGGAATAAAATATCCCGATAGGAACACTTTTCCTCGAGCAAGAGGAAGAGGAAGACATAGAGGAGGTGAATTAAAGTGTTTTGTCTGTCGAAAGATAGGACACAAGTCTTGGTAATTTCCCGATAGAAAAAGGGATGGAGGAGGAAAATCTCACATTTCAGAAGTGCAAAGGTGAAATGTTGAGGCAGAAGATGCAGAAGGTGGAAGATCTTTGACGGTGAGGAAAATTCTCTTGAAGCAATAGAAAGAGATGGAAAATCCAGTCCATAAGAACAATTTGTTTAGGACTACTTGAAAGACCAAAGATAGGGGGTGCAATGTGATAGTTGACAATGGAAGCACAGATAATTTAGTATCCACGAAGATGGTGGATAAGCTAGAATTGGAGACAGTTGCACATCCAAGCCCGTATAAAGTTTTGTGGTTGAAAAAAGGACATCAGGTAACAGTCGTTAAACAATGTTTAGTAGAATTTAAGATAGGGGGTTATCGAGATGAGATTTTATGTGATGTAATTCCCATGGATGTTTGCCATCTTTTGTTGGGGAGAACTTGGAAATATGATAGAAATGTTATTCATGATGGAAGAAAGAATACTTACACCTTGGAGAAGAATGGTAGGACACATATGTTGCTTCCAATTGAAGACAAGAAGGTGAAAGAAGAAACAAGCAATATTATACTTCTCATGAGTGGGAAGGAACTTCTTGATGAAGTCAGGAAAGAAGAAGAAATGTAATTTGTTGTGGTGAGAAAACTTAGAGTCATCTTGACTAGTACTTCGATAGATGATCTACCTGAGGAAATTTAGGAACTGCTGGAGAATTTTTTTGATATAGTGGTGGACGATTTGCCTTGTTTGTTGCCACCCATCAAGATTATAAGCCATCACATTGACCTTATACCAGGAACAAGTTTTCCAAACAAAGGAACGTACAGATTGACATCATGGGAGAATGAAGAGGTTAAGAAGCAAGTCCAGGATTTGATGGACAAAGGGTTGATTAGAGAAATCTTGAATCCATGTGTTGTACCAACAGTGTTAAGTCTGAATAAGGATGGAGGATGGAGAATGTGTATAGACTCAAGGGATATAAAAAAAATCACCATTAGGTATAGATTTCCTTTACCTAGGATGGATGACTTGATGGATTGCTTGAGTGGAGAAAAAAAAAAAATCAAAAATTGATTTGAAGAGTGGATATCACCAGATTGGATGAGGGAAGGTGATAAATGGAAGATAGCATTCAAGATGAATGAAGGGTTGTATGAATGGCTTTTCATGCCATTTGGCTTGACAAATGTGCCAATTAATTTTATGATATTGATGAATGAAGTCTTGAAATATTTAATTGGGAAGTTTGTAATTGTGTATCTTGATGATATATTGATCTTCAATAATACCGAGGAAGAACATTTGAGGCATTCAACTCTAGTGATGAAGAGGTTGCAGTAAGAGAAGTTACTAATAAATCTGAAGAAGTTGTCTTTCATGAAGAAAGAACTCATTTATTTGGGGTTTGTTATCTCTTCGAATGAGTTGAAGATGGATCCGGAGAAGGTAAAAGCAATCAAATAATGGTTATCACTAAGGAATATCTTTGAAGTCAGAAGCTTCCATGGATTAGCAATTTTTTACAGGAAGTTCATCAGAAATTTTAATGGAATTTGTGCACCAATGATGGACACAATCAAGAAAAGACATAAATCTTTTCATTGGACAGAGGAAGTAGAGAAAAGTTTCATTTTGTTAAAAGAGAAGATAATTGAACAGTCGGTTCTAGTTATGCCAGACTTCAGCAAAAAATTTCAAGTCAGATGTGATGCAAGTGGATTTGTGATTAGAGAAGTCGGGACAATAGACCAATTGCATATTTTAGTGAGAAGTTGAGTGAGACCAAGGATAAATACTCCACGTATGATAAAGAGTTCTATGTAGTAATTCAAGCCTTGAAGAAATGGAGGCACTACCTGGTTTCGAAAGAGTTCATTTTGTATAGTGACAACCAGGCCTTACAGTTTATAACCAGACAGGAGAAACTGAACCATAAACATGCGAAATGGGTTGAATTTATGCAAAAATTTACTTTTGTTATCAAGAACATTTCTAGAAATGCTAACAAGTTTGTTGATGCATTGAGCGGGAGATGTTTGATTCTACGGGATTTTTGAGTGAAGACCTTAGGTTTTGACAACCTTAAGGAAATGTACAGGGATGATTTAGATTTTAAAGATTCTTATGAAGCATGTGAGAATCATGTTCTGAGAGACAGAAGTCAATGCACTGAATATTTAATTCAAGATGGATTGTTATTCAAAGGAAATTAGTTGTGTATCCCAAAGTGTTCTATGAGAGGAAACCTTTTAAAGGAAAAACATAGTGGGGGATTGGCTGGACATTTCGGACATGATAAAACATTTTCATAGCTAAACAGTTTGTATTATTGGCCAGGAATGAGGATAGATGTGAAAAAAATTGTGAACAGATGTAGAATCTTCCATCATGCAAAGGGGAAACGACAAAATATTGGGGTGTATCAACCATTTCCAATACCAGAGAGGTTGTGGGATGCGGTAAGCATGGATTTTGTGTTGGCACTAACGAGAACGTAAAGCGGGTATGATTCCATAATTTTGGTAGTCGATAGATTTTCCAAAATGGAAAATTTCATTCCATGTCAAAAAAACAGTGATGTAACACACATTGCAAATCTATTTTTCAAAGAAGTTGTTCGACTTCATGGGTTACCTAAGAGTATTGTTTCAGACAGAGATACCAAATTTGTTGGTCATTTCTGGAGGACACTATGGAAGAAGCTAGGGGTGAATTTATCCTTTAGCTTAGCATATCACCCTCAGATGGATGGACAGACTGAGGTACTAAATCAAAGTTTGGGGTAATTATTGAGGAGTTTGGTCATTGAACATAATAGTCAGTGGGAACAAATTCTGCCACAAGAGGAATTTGCATATAATGACTCACCAAATAGGAGCACAGGATAGAGCCCATTTCAGATAATGTATGGAATGCATACAAGGGGGGTATCTGAGTTTAGAGACTTAAAGCAAAGTGATTTCAGGAGTGTTGGAGCAAAATATTTTGTAGCACGGAGCAGGAGCTTCATAGTAAGATTAAAGAGTGGTTGCAGAGTTCTAACCAGGAATACAAGTGCAGAGTAGATCAACACAGGAGAGAGCTTCAATTTTAATTGGGGGATTTATTCTTAGCACACCTTAGAAAAGAAATGTTACCAGGAGGAACATATAACAAGTTGAATATGAGGAAGATAGGAACATGTAAAATTTTGAGGAAGTTTGAGGCAAATGATTATGAGATAGAATTGCCAGATGATGTGGGTATATCACCCATATTCAATGTAGCAGATATGTATCCTTACAGAGAAGATGAAGAAGGAGGAGTATAGGATCGAAAGGAAATTCATTGGGTCAAATAGATGCCTATAGCTGAAAAGTCGCAGATGGAAAAGATCATCGATCAGAGAGTTAGTAAGAAAACCCGAAGGAAGACATATTTTGAATACCTGGTAAAGTGGAAAGGACACCCGATTGAGGGTGCCAGTTGGGAAAGTGAAGGAGATATTCAAAGAGATGGACGGTCAATGCAAGAGCTCATGGACAAGAGTCCATGAATTTTTTAGCTAGAGGAGTATGATGCAGGAGCATCGCTAGCAAGCGCGAGTGGAGGACATCTAGATATGCCAGTGCGCATTTTGAAGACATTTTTTTTTAATCTCAAAAGATGAACCATTAATGTAATATCTAGACAGATGCATTTGCTTTTAATGTTTTGGGGATTGTAATATAGATCTTAAGTGTTTCTCTCGGCTATCATTTGTGTACATTTATTGCAATAAATGATAAGTAGGAAATAGTCTTTAATTTCGATAAGATAGCTTGAGGTTGTATGAGGGAAAACTCAAGAATACTCCCTCGTATGTATTGTATCATTCTCATTGTAATTGGGTTGTAGATTAGAGAGAGCATAGGAGAGAAAAGAAGAACATAGATTGTAGATATTGTATGACTAGATAGATGTTGTTGTTGCAGACCATGTACAAAATCACTTGAATCAATATAAGAATGATTTGATCCAATTGTCTGGTGTATTTTGGTTCCTGTATGCATATATTGAATGGTATGTTTACAGTTTATTTCCAGTCTTTGTTATGCTTTTGTTTTTATGCCATATGAATGTGTTTTCATGTTGAATGTATGAGATCTGTGAGGAGAGTATAAGTTCCAATTGGTTCTCTTCCTGAGAATTCCTACAAGGAGTGTAGTGAAAGTCCACAAGGAGTGCATCGACAAGTTTTTGAGTTTTACCTCAAAAAAGATCGGGAGAGATAACGTTAACTTATACCAGTATAAGCATGAGTATAACACAGAGTCGTGCAAGGTGTGTGTAGGCTGAGGAGATCCTTAGACTTTCCCAACCCATCTGAGTGGTTGAAGAACTTATGTCACAAAGAGTGCGCAGAGTTGAAGTTGTCAGATAACCAAAGGTTGTCGTGAAGGCCACAAGGAGTGTGTGGAGGATTCCTTAGAATCCTTGATTTTGCAGCAAGAAATCAAGTTAAGGAAAAATAGAGTCAAGGGAATTTCAGAGGAAAGATGAGGATTGAAGTCACCTCATAGAATCAAGCTCATAAGGGTTGAAGCTAAGTTATTTGGTTAGGAGTCACTGAGAGCCTAGACAGATGATAGAAATTCCCGGAGGGAGAAACGTCGTTTTTTGTGGGTCGTTGGATCCAGTAAATCTGCGAGGAGGATAAGGGTCAAGAGTCTTTCAACACTCAAAAGATCAGGAGGGATAGAAATGTCATTGATCCTAAGGAGAGATATGACCTTTGATTCCTTTCGTGAGAAGGAAATATTAGGAATCAGGATTTGGGAGAATGGGGGAAGCTGCTTTCGGAAATCCTGAAACACAAACTTCTAATTCGCGAGAAAATATTTAGACTGTTAGATCGGAGGGGTTGTGAGCCGTTGATTTGGCACTCGTGAATATCAAGAAGTCGAGAGTCAGAAAGAATAAGGAATCCCACTTCCAAAATCGTGAATCGCGAAGTTCTGATTTGCGAAAAGAGGATCTGGACCGTTGAATCATGAGAGTCTCTAGACCGTTGATCTGAGGTAAGTGAAGTCGCAATTTCAGACCTTGGGAATAAGGGGAAGAGATACTTCACAAGTTTTGATACACGAAGTCCTGTAGCACTCAGGAGATACACCCAGGTCGTAGTAGGGGGTCACATCAGTGGAGGATAAAGGGAAGAGCTAGTGATTGCTAAGCTCTAGTTCAGATTTTGGGAATTGGAAGAGTCGGGGTGACTCTTTATAGAATACCCGAGGTCCCGAAGTGAGAAGCGCCTTTTGGATAGGCTTGTGGTCACCGTCAGTGGTGACATGAGGGGAGCTTGCACCTAGTTCTTTCTCGCACAGGTGGAGTTCGTAAAAGGACCTGCGGCTTTTATGTGTTGAAGGTTCCAGTGGGGACCAAGGAGCCATTTCGGCTCAGAGGAGTTTGAATATCCATAGACTAGGAGGTCAGTAGACCCTGCTGAGGTGGGGACCTACGTCACCTGGTCACATGGAGCTTTTCATATGGCCTCAACCTGGGCGTGCCCTAGTCTTTAGCCCCTTGGTCTTTGGTCTTGGTCATGTGGGTATGGTCATGTGGCCACGGCCTAATACTCCATGCACCCTCCATATAACGGTAGCCCCTGGTTCGTAGCCCCCTCATCATGTGGGGTGCCAATTGCCCCCACGTTGACCCCCTCAAACTGGGGCTTAGCCCTAAATATCCATCACATGAAACTTAAAAATAAACCTGGTCATGTATAAACACAAGCCATGTAATAGATCGGTTGGTTAGCGGATTTAGTGTAGTCCATTGGCACCACTAGAGGTCACGAGTTTGAAACTTACGGAGTGCCAACAAAAAATTTTCCTTAGCCAACATTGGAAAAATATGGGGTGCCACGTGGTGCCCTCTTATTGGGCCACATGGAACCCTCTTATTGGGCCACATGTCACCCTGGGATTGGACTATATGATCTAGTCAACACCCAGTCAACACACAGTCAGCATGCACAGCTTGTTGCCATGTCACCGTCGTATAGCCATGTGTCATGCCATGTTAGCATATGTATTGCCCAGTCACCTACTTAGTCATCTGCCATGTCAGCTTCCCTACAGCCCAATCACCTTGCCACGTCAACATCTGTACAACCACCTGTCTTTCGTATTTCCATGTGTCATCTTATCATTGAGTCACATCATGTACGGACTATCACATGTCATTCGTACACTGCCACATGTCAATTCCATACTAGTCCAAATCAGCCCAAAAATGCCAAAATCGAGTCACACGTGTCACCCCCTGGTGCTACCATGTGTCCTTTCTGACGTCACATGTCGTATTGTTGACGTCAACAGTACGGCATGTTGACTTTAACCAGTTTGACTCTTTCCCTATTTGGAAAATTGGTCAGAATGCTATAAATTTCACATACGACATCCATCTACAACGAGCCAGACACAATGGATCTAGTTTCGTTCGATTATGAGAACTTTGATTTGTAGGCCTTCCTGGATCCATTTTCGATCACCAGGAGAATATATTTTGGCTTGTGCATGAATCTATGTGGAGGTGGATCAGGAAAAGGGTTTACCAGAAGCTATCCAGTTAACCTTAGATAACTGGACCTATATTCAATAGGTGGACTATGAGTGGTTTCCCTTCCAATGTAAAGCATGTCATTAATATGGCCACTTCGCAAAAAAATGCACAAAGGTAGAGCCAGATTTTCCTATAGAAGGGGAAAAGGAACAATGGTAGAAAATGAAGCAAAAGAAGGCACCAAGAAAGGAAATCATGTAAAAACCAAAGAAAATCCAAGGAGTCAATCCCATAATGATTCCTAGTTCCTCTAACTCCCTCATTTTATCTTTCGGGGGAGATCGTGAAGTAGGAAGTAGTAAAAATAGGTATGAATCTCTGGTGAATATAGAGGCAAAAAATGAGGAATCTCAAGAAAATTTCATAGGAGCAGAAGACACCTCAAAGAATGATCTGGAATATATTTGCAGAACGAAATGAATACAGATTATTATCAAAATATGCTTAGCACAGAAAAAATATATATAGTAAAACTCATTTCTATTCAATAAGGAAATAAGTTGAAACTGTAAAATGTAATGGAAACAAGCTTGCTAGAATGGTGGAAACTTATCTCTAAGAAGAGATGTGATGGTTGTGCTCATTCACAAGAAGATGATTACAATGAGGCTCTGAAGGCATTTTTTCAATAAACGGGAATGTCAAAAACCATAGACATCCAAAAAAACCTAACCCTAGGAGATGAAGCACCAAAATTCATGTAGGCCCTGTTTGGGTAAGTTAGTACATCAACTTCTCGGGGTTGTAACTTTTGCATACGATATCCATTTTAGGCGCACGATATCCCATTGGAAATTTCTATCTAAGGACTACACATTTTGTTGTTATTTGTCAAAGGTCTTTCTGATTGTGGAGAGCCCTAAAAATGTTGTTTAGGGCCTCAAAACGGCCCTGCAAGTCAGGGACTCGAAAACTAGGGAAAAATGAAAAAATGAAAAACTTCCAAAATAATCCAGTTGGAATAGGTGGGAGGCCACCGAAATCCATCTAGATCAATCCTCCCCCCTTAGGAAGAAATGGTCTCCATTTTGTTGAGTTACCCCATCAGATGAGGAAATTTCTGTTGAATTTAGCTCTGGGTGAGCCACTTACCTTGGTGCAGGAGTTGCCCTACTTTGACAACTCAATAAAGTTGGATCCTTTGTTGGCGAGTGTCCTTGATCTATTTTTCCACAATCTATTCACTAGATGCATGATGTATGCAGTCGGGGTCTAGTTCTGTTGGTGTCAGATGTTTTGTTATCTCTGAGGTGTCAAATAATGGTGGGAAATACGGTTGAAGGATATCCACGTTAAACATTGGGTGTAATCCAAGAAAAGGATGAATGTTGAGCTCAAAAGCATTATCATCCACAGCCTAGGTTATGGTGTATGGCCCATAATGGAGTGGGAGAATCTTCTGATGGGGTCCTGTAAGGCGCTCTTTCTGCACGTGAAACCAAACTTTGTCTCCCACCTGAAACTTATGTGGCCGGTGTTGATCATGGCATCATTTGTACTTGTCATTGGACTTTTGTAGGATATATTGAACATGTTGGTGAATGTGTTGGAGCAAATCAATGAACCAGGTGGATTTTTCTACTTCAGTTGAAGCAAGAGATGAGTCATTCGAGTTGACCACAAGGGATAGTGCAACATCTATGGGACCCAATGGTTGGAATCCCAACCCCACCTAAAATGGGTTGTGGCCAGTTGAGATATGCAAGGCTCGGTTGTAGCTATGTTGAACACAGTGGAGACTCTCATCCCATGTGTGAGGGTGCTTGAACTTATACATGCGTAGGATATGCATGATCATTCGATTTACGACTTCGGTTTGGCCATCTGTCTTGGGGTGGAAGGTCGTGGATTTGGTGATCTTGGTGTCCAACAGTGACCAGAGGCTTTACGAGAATGTGTTGAGAAATAGGTTGTCCTAATATGAGACAATGGTTTATGGGATTCCAAAATGTATTGACACTCGTTCAAAGAAGAGCTTGACAGTGGCCTCTACTGTGATGCTCTTCTTGCAAGCAACCATAATTGTCATCTTAGAAAAGCGATCCACAACCAAAAAAACACATTCATTGACCCTCCTAGTGGACAAGAGGCTCGACATGAAGTCCATTGAGATGGATTCCCATGGCCTATCAGGATTAGGCAGAGGGTTGTACAAACCTTGTTTCTTAGTGGTCGGTTTGGAAATCACATGGCATTGCAGGACCTGATATACGTGTTGACCTTATCTCGAAGTTTTGGCCAATAGAAATGTTTCTATAGAATTTTCATTATCTTTTTGACGTCAAAGTGTCCTACCACCCGACTCTAGTGGGCTTCCCAGATCAGCTTCACATGCTCACTTGATGGAACACAGATATGGTCAAGACGGAACAATTGTTATAGCAAGATTTTCCTCACCCTATGCAATCTTGCCTAGAAGGCCTTTTTCCATTTCCCCATGTAGACTTATCTTCCTTGTTTTTAAAATCTAGAGCTAAAAATAAATATGTTTCCACATGTACGCATCTTGCCTACTATACAACATGTGTATACGTAGGATTCTCCACTACAGCACACATACATCGGGATTTGTGCCAGAAAATGAAAATTAATGTTGGGTTTCCATGTCACAACAGGAGATCTATGATCCTTGGCCTTCCATATGTTGGAAACGTTCTGACTCGACCCTTCAGTTCCATTTTGAAGGCTATAAATGGGCCAATTCCGAGCTATGGAGAGAGGAGAAAGAATTCAACTTTGAGAGCAAAGTTACTCTGGAGGAATTATTTACTTCATGTTGAGTTTTCATCCCTTTGTCCTTTAAGTCTGAACACAGTGTTCATCCCCCAAGCTCTTCCCTTATTGATTGAGAACCTAATTGTTTCTCTCTTATGAGCTTGCCTTTGGTGGAGGATTGAAGTGGTGGAGGCCCAACTGGAAGGAACTTAGTTTCTCAGTTTTGAACCATGCCGACACAGAAGTCTGTAACATTTTCACTTTTGTTGATCATATATTAATAGAAATAATCTTTTCCCGTCTAATTGATATCTTGCAAATATTTGAATTATTATTCCACGGGAGTATTTGTCATGTTTATTAATGGATTATGCTATTAAATGTGATAACATTATATAATATCACCATATGCTTTCTTTTATTGGTTGTTGAGGACTAGTTGTAAGTATATTTCTTTGGGTTAAGTGCTCAATGGTGGACTTCATCAAACGTCTGGACGAGGTAGGCCTTTTATCTTGTCTTATTAGCATATTTGTTTTCATAGCATACTTGAGAAGAGAGTTGATTTCTGCAGTCATTTCTATTTGTTCTGGTTTACCCTATCCATAGAGATATTTTCCTCGTAACAGGATTGGAGACCATACTAGGGATTGAATCTTCTTTATTAGGGTTTGGATTACTTTTCTCCTTAGATTGATCTTGTTTCTATAGTGTTTCTTGTCACATCATTGCATGACAACCTCTGTTCACTTTGGGTTTGATTTTTCATCCTTCTCTCTTTCCTGACCTTGTTTTTTGAAACATATACGTGCCTTTTGCCTTGACAATCACATACATACACAGGCTATCCCTCTACAATATGTGTATATACACTTTGTTTTCCTAAACAGTCATGTACATTAGTTTTCCTTTCTTGTTTTCTTGGTCTGGTGGTTGTTGGGTGGGATTTGATGTTTGATGAGCCATTTTGGGTCTCTGTAGTGCCTGTTAAGTTCTTGTGGGATGACAGGAAACCTATCTTTGGTTGAATTTTCAGGTGGAGTCTTTCTCATCATCTTTTCATTGTGATTTTCCTTGTACATTGGGTTGGGTGTTTCGTTGCTTGGTATCCTACTTGAGTTATCTTTTTCTATACATAGTAGAGTTATATATCAAGTTCCTTTTTAGTCCATGCATTTTCATTTTTATTATATTGAAAATACTAAAAAATAGGCATTTTTCATTGCTTGTCGTTTTGGTCTTTTGAGTCCTTGTCATTAGCTTAGCGCATGTAATGAAAGATTGCATTTTTACTTCCGAATTGCAGAGTCAAAATTGAAAATTGCATTGGTTTTTAGAAGCATAGAATTCATTGAAAGTTAAGATTAGGACTTTGCATTATTTTCATATTTACTTTCTTTGCAGAGTCATAACATCATGAGTATCACTACCATACCTTTTTGAGTAATCACGGCCACTAAAATTAATGCTATAATTTAAAATTGATTAGTCACGATTTTATTTTCTAGGGTGCACAAACTAGCTTCAGATTTAGTGCCTTGGAATAGGATTTTGTGAGTAAACTTCTCCAAGGCAATTAAATCGACATATGTGTCTGAGAAAGGGAGTGGAGAAATCCATTGTATAATTGGTAATATCGGGAGGCTCCACTCACACTGGAGTTAATCACGAGGTCGCGTGAAATTGGTTGAAGGGATATCCCCCCGATACTTTATTAGAGTTAGAGATATTTCTGGGGATCTATTCATATCTGGGGATCTATTCATATCTGGGGATCTTGCTAGTTCCCTTACCTCTATGAGAGGTGATACTTTCAAGGTTTTGGGCTTTGCTACCTTACCCATATGGGGGACCTAACTTACGATTTATCGCATGTACATCAGTTATACAAGGGTTTATTAGTTTCTTGAATTAGGTGCCACATAGGTTACTTCTAGGGGTTATTCTGCAAGTACCCTGGTTCAGATAAGGGTCGGAAAACACACAGCCTTTATGGAGGATTACCTCTCAAGGGGGATCTAACCAACTAGTTTTTAATCCCACGAGGGCCCTTATAACTGATTTTGTTACCTCCGATCTTTAGTAGGGAGTCTCAGGCCCCTCTCGGGTGAGACATACCTTCTTTAGGGAGGGAGGCCACTCCCTGCCACTTTACCCCATTTGTATGCATATTGGTCATTTGACTTTTGGTGTGCTCTTTGATTACTAGTTGACCTTAGGATTGATTTTTAGTATTTAGAGTCTTAAGTCATCATGCAGTCAGAGCAGAGTCCCCGTCAATCCCGTCGTTTGTTACAGTTACCACCGGATTTCGATTTTTTTCCTTCTAAAAGGTGTAGAGTTATTAGGCATTTTACACACACCTCCACCATTCAGACTTGTAATTCTAGAAGGATGAGTACTGAACCTAGACTTCAGAACACTGGGAGCCCTTCGAATCCCACACCCATTATATTTAATGGCACCCCTTCAACTCCTACAACCATAATGGTTGTGGTGTCGAAGGCACCTATCATTACTATGGCTCGACCTATAGTGAATTCTCAGTCTACCACCTCGAACCCTTTTGGGTCTCTTGGTCACTCACCAGGCTATAATGTCCAGTCCATCCCTATGGCTTCTAGCCCTTTTTCCTATGGTATGTCAAAGTTTACTTCGTATTTTTTGAACACCATCCCAGCTGCTAGCCCTAATGCTAGCATTGGCCTTGGGGGCATTACACCTCCTTATACTCCATTTTCTTTTGGTGGTTCTCAAATCCCTCAAACGAATCCTAATATGGAAAGCATTCCTTCTTTTAACCTCAAGTCTAATCCTCTTGCTTTTGGGTGGAACAACCAACCTGGCAAAAAAGCTTCTGCTCAAGTTTAGTCCTACACCCCTACCTCCTCGGTGTTGATTCTGACCAATATGTTTGGCATCATGAATCCACCTCTATCCTCCAGATTCACACCAGGAGGAGGTTAGTTTCTTGCTTTGGGAAACCCCCAACCCAGATACAATTTGGCTAGGGGCAATTTTTATAACCCCCAACAGAACATTCCTACTAGAATGATGCCCAACCAACCTTTTATGAATCATCCCAGAGGAGGCCCTTATAATCCCAGGCAGGGCCATGGTGCTTACCAGAACCCTGGATGGGTTGCAGTTCCTCAAGCACAATCTTTCCCAAGAGCTTGGGGCTAGATGTCGCAACCCCGTCTCCCTTTTTTGGCCATGCTTAATCTGCCAAATTTGTCTAACTTGATGAACGACCTTGTGAGTCATGAATCTCATGGATGATTTTAGGGGCTAAATTTCTCTCATGGGCTAATTTTCCATGGTTTTTCCAAAAACGAGATTCGTTATTTTAAAATTGATTCGCCCAAATTCTATAGGATAAAATGATTTCACCTTAAAAATTGCCAAAATTTTGTAAAAACTATATACAATCCTTAGAAATTTGAATATTTTTACAAAAATATCGCCAAACATTTATAGTTGGCATATGAAGGATTAGTAAGATTCACCAAGGTTTCTACATTTTAAAATAAATTTCCATCCTTAAAATCATCCCTGGTCATAATCCTACATGGCCCCCCGTCCCCACCAAGCTTCCTTCGGACATCCCAAAATTCGAGGGTAAGAATGGAGAGGATCCTGGTGATCACGTTACTACCTTTCACCTATGGTGCTCCTCGAATTCCCTTAATGATTATTCTATCCAATTAAGATTATTTCAACGCACTCTCATTGGTATTGTTGCGAAATGGTATATCGAGCTACTTAGGGGGGCATATGGGACCTTTAGTCAGATGGTATTGGTCTTCCTTAACCACTTCCAATTTTTGGTTTGTTACGATGTTGGCCTAGAAATTTTGTCGACTTTACGCAAGGATACAACCACTCATATCTTGGATCATATACTCCTATACCCCTGGCCTTTATTTTAGAATGGTTCCTTAAGTATTTGCACCCTCCTATCTCAAAAGATGTTTCTATTGTCGGGGTTACCACTGAAGAAGAAGAAATTTTTAAAGCCCGGAAACTAGATATGATATACACTTAGTCTAGGATGTTATAACACATTCTTTTGGACACACCATGGTCAACTTATGACCCTAGAAAAAAGCATGGACCTCATGCCGATGGAATTGTAGGTACCGCCAATTTAAAATCTGTAGACTCGATGACAAGCCATTTGAAAGAATTGTCTCTAAACCAGTCTGCAGAAGGGCTAGCTTCATCTATGTCTTCCAAACCTACTTAGTCGGCAGATGTACACTCTATGCAATTGTCGACAAACCCAAATGCTAACCAGCAACCAGGAAGGAATAAGAAAAAAGGACGTAATAATTGTAAGGGTGGGAAAAATAATAAACCCAAGGACAATGGTAATAATGAGAAGACGAATAATAATGATGGAGAGGGAAAACAAGAAAGACGTAAGGTGAAGTTTCCCTGTAAGATTTGTAAAGATGATCACCTTACCCATTTATGCCCCAAACTTGCAGAAGCTGCGAGGTTATTATCTCTATCACCCTTTGTGCTGATGAATCCATTTCCACATAATCATCACATAGCCTCGAGCTCCTCAAATTTTGGAAATGTGGATGGTGGGAGTCAAAACTCTTCATTGCAAGATGGTGATTGTTTCTGTATCAATATGGTCGATGTGAAAGTTAATGTAGCCACTCGATCTCGAGATTATAGCTCTTCAAAAGCTATTCCTAGTCTAGAATATCCTCCTCCTCCTCCGGAGATGAATTTACAGATTGAACAACTAGAGCCACCACCTCATATTCTGAAAGGAGTACTCAAGCGCTCTACCCACAATCCAAATGCTAGAGCTTCCCAGAAATACTCTATTGTTGAGGATCTGTGTCAAACCCCTTGTGCGATGTCAACTTTGGAGGTACTCCAGATGTGTCATTCACATAGGAATGCCTTACTATCTGCATTAGGAGCTCTAGAACCCATTGGCTCAAAAGTGATCAAGTTTGACATCATAGATGTGAAGCCTCTCTTGCCATACCATGTGGCATTCAAAATCCACGTGGATTACTCAAAGTATACCATCAAACATGTGGTTGTTGATGAAGGTGAAGCTACATGTGTGATGTCCCTGATCTGTTGGAAATCTCTTTGTTCTCTGACTTTTTCTAAGTCATTGAACATGTTGACTACTTTTGACGGTCATTCCTTCTACCCTCATGGTATTATTCCTACCTTTCTAGTCCAGTTAGGTGGGAAGACGATAGAGGTGAAGTTCGAGGTAGTTGATGCACCTCTTGATTATAACTTGTTACTAGGACGCAATTGGACCTATGCTATGGTATTCGTCGTATCGTCTGTCTTTCGTACTATTTTTTTTCCTCATAAATGGAAGATCTTGGTGATCGACCAGTTATCCTTTGTGTACTCTAGTCCTAATGCATATATTGGACCATCAATCCCTGTGATCGACAATTCTCATCCGGCAACTGAGAATATCGAGGTCAGAATGTATTCTTCCCTTATGGGTACTTTCGACTTCATGACACTGAGTCATAAAATTTACATCATGTCCAGTAGGCCCATCTCAACAGGGAGGTCCATTTCTTTCCGCACTTCCTATTTTAGTGATCCATGGAACCTACCTTCCTTGAATTCGCCTTGTGAAGGTCAATTTCATGTTGGAATGGCCATGCCACTATCGGCAGCAGATATTACATATCAAGTTGTTCTTGACTCTTTCATCGATCCTGATCCTATTACCTCTCCAATGGACAAGGGGGATCCGATTCTTAGTCCCGTGTCGACCACTTTGTTATCTTGTTCACATGATTTCCTTGATTATACTTTGCCTTCAAACAAATCTATAATCAAAGCCATGAATGGTTCTGACAAACCTTGGGATGATATGCATCATCGCTCTTATTTTCGCTCGAAGCTTGAAAGAATCCAACAAGATGACTTTCGGTCTACTTTGAGTGACATAGTCGGTCACGCCGTAGTTCCACTTGATACGCACAGAATTTATGTCGAAGGAAACATGGCGAGTATTTCTCCTACTGTCATGATCGATATCTCTCGTACCCCTGGAAAGATTGAAAATGTACATATTGGTGTGGATTGTTCGCCAAAAGAAATCCTGATCTACATCGAACTCTTCAAGGAATTTTGAGATGTATTTGCTTGGTCATATGAAGAGATGCCAAGAATCGACCCTCGTATTGTTGAGCATGAGATTATAACATATACGAATGCTAAACCTGTTTGAAAACATCTTAGAGTTGTCAATCCCTGGAAGGCCCCTGCTATTAAGGCAGAGGTTGAGAAGATACTTAATGATGGCTTCATCTACCTGGTTCCCTTGACTGAATGGGTATCCAATATCATTCCTATCAATAAAAAGAAAGGAACTATTCGTGTATGTATGGAATTTCATGACCTGAACAAGGCCTGTCCTAAAGAAAACTTCTTGACACCTTTCATCAATCATATTCTTGACGAGTGTGTGGGAAGCAAAGTATTTTCATTTATGGGAGAATTTTCTGGGTATAACCAAATTCAAATTAAACCTGAGGATCAACACAAGATGACATTTATTTTTCCTTGGGTTACTTTTTCATACCAGAAAATGTCTTTCAACCTTAAAAACGTCACAGCAACCTTTCAGCATGCCATGAATTTCTCTTTTCACGATATTAAGCACATAGTCAAAGCTTACCTTGATGATCTTGCTGCTCACTCTCGGAAGAGGACGGATCACGCTATGCACCTTCATCTTGTTTTTGAAATATATTGTTACTATAGAATCCAGTTGAACCCTCACAACTGCATTTTTTGTGTCAAGTCTGGTCATCTTTTGGGTTTTCTAGTTTCTGAGACCGGGATCATGGTAGATCCTTTAAAGGTTGAGGCAATACTTTGGTTGCCTCCCTCGCACACTATTAGACAACTTCAAGGTTATAGGAAAAAGATAACTTTCTACATCGGTTTATAGTGAATTATGCCAATATCACTAAGGGTTTCATGCATCTTTTGAAGAAGGACACCCCTTTTATCTGGGATGTGTGAGCCCATGAGTCCTTCGATGCTTTGAAGAAAGTCTTGGTATTGCTGCCTCTACTGAAGTCTCTTGACTATAGTAGGGACTACTTGCTTTATATCGTCGCATCCGAAGAGACGATTGGTATGGTTTTGGTTTAGGAGGATGATGAGCTCTGCAAGCATTTCATCTACTATCTTATTCGAAACATAGTCATTCATGAGCTCAATTATTCTCACGTTAAAAAGATAGCTTTGGTTGTCATCCACGCAGTCCAACATTTGCATCATCATATATTGATTTGCAACACTATTGTGGTTTTTGATGTCAATCCATTTCAATACATCCTTACCAGGCGTATCATAGGGGGGGAATATAATAAATGGATGTTCATTTTACAAGAATTTGATCTAGATTTTTCTTCTGTGAAATCCAAGAAATCACTAGTCTTTGCAGAGTTAATATCCAAATTTCCATAATTATATGAGGATGTTATCCATGTTGATTCATTCACAGATGAACACATTTTTCTTGTCTCATCATCCGATCCCTGGTATGGATACATTATTCTCTATCTTCAGACTTTGAACTTCCCTCAACATCTCTCACGATATGACCGACGATGTGTAAGGTACCAAGCTAAGAATTATACTATTGTTGGTGAAACTTTGTATCGCCAAGGAATAGACAATATTTTGCATCGTTTTTTAACTCACGGAGAAGCCAAGTCATTCCACAGTGGGGCTTGTGGTGGTCATCTATCTGGGCTTCTTACAGCCCAAACAATTTTGTGAGCCGGTTATTTCTGGCATACTATCTTTAAATATTGTATTGAAGTGGTTAAGAAGTGTCACCCCTGACAGGTGTTCACTCGGAAAATGCGCTCGCATCCAGCCCCTCTTCACCCAGTAATTATTGTCGGTCCCTTCACCAAGTCAGGGGTGGACTTCATGGATTGCAACCCAACTTCGGTTGGGGGGCATCAACACATTGTCGTGGATATAGACTAATTTACTAAGTGGGTCGAGGCCATGCTTATAGTTAAATCCGATGGGAAGATTGTCGCCTTTTGTATTCAATCAAATTATCGCTCGATTCGGTATCCTGAGTGAGATTGTCACTGATCATGGCAGTCACTTTCAGAACAAAATGATGGAAGAGATAGAATCTAAGTTGGGGTTTATACATGGTCATTCTTCTCCTTATTACCCCTAGGAAAATGGACAAGTATAGACCGTCAACAAGTCTCTCAAGACCATTTTGCAAAAAAAATTCAGTTGGAGTAAGTTCAACTGGCACATTATGCTATATCCTACACTCCGGGCATATTGAACCTCGATCAAGAATACCACCAGTTTTTCCCATTCCAATTACTACACAGTGTGGAGTCAATATTACCTATTGAATGTGAAATCCCTTCTCTTAATTTGGCAGTCCCGCTCCTACCTAACACTTCCGATCTCGAGAGACACCTTGTACACCTAGAGAGTCTTGACGAGAAGAATTGGGACGCCTCTATGGCTATCGAGGAAAACAAAATATGTGTCAAGGTCAAGTAAGATAAGTTTGTTTATCCTCGGTTTCACACTGAGGGTGACTTGTTCCTCTTGTATGATCAAGCCAAGGAACCACTTGGGGCCAGAAAGTTTAAACCCATGTGGCACAGCGCTTATATTGTGCAAAGTGTTCTATAAAAAGGAGCCTATGAGTTAGAATATTATGAAGGGAATATGTTGGTCAAGCCCAGAAATGGGCTCTACTTAAAAATATATTACGCTTCAGCCCCAAGCTTGAGCAGAACTCTTTGTATACTAATGTCATTTAGTGTATATATCTTTTCCCTTTTGTTTTCCTCTTCATCTTGCTTATCGAGTTTTCCCTTGGTTGGAAGATGTCAACAAAGTCTTCAGTCTACCTAGGATTTATAGATGGAGCCACTCGTCATACACGAAACTTAGCTTCCATTGCTTGGGTGGTTTACTCACCCGAGGGTCTACTGGTGTCTTTAGGTGGCGTATGCCTAGGGAATTCCACAAATAATGTGATCAAATATAGCGTCATTATATAAATTTTGCGTGATGTTATCTCACATGGTATTCGCTCTTTAGAAGTTTGCCTAGATTCTCAGTTAGTAGTATGTCATTTGAATGACATTTACCGAGTGTGTGATCCTACTTTACTCTGACGATTCCTACGGGTACGTATTTTAGAACGACAGTTTGATTTTATTACTTATTATCACATTCCTAGGAGTTATAATCATGTATCTGATGCTTATGATAATTTCATTTTAGATTGGCATTTGTCACATAACTAAAGAAAACAAAACCATCTCATCAATGTACACATTTTAAAATATAAGTAAAGTCGAATATCCATCTTTATATATTTCAAAAAATATAGTGTTTATAGTACAAAATTGGGGCTAATACCCTTAATATATATACAGTCAGTACTACAATATCCACGACATATACTCTTGTGGCACCATATGTGTGTCATGGTGACAAACTATAATGTTTGTGAGATGTCTAAAGAGTCATACCCAAGCTCTGGGTACACCAACCACCTGTCGTTGCATGGCTTTAGGCAGATCCTCTACCTGAACCATGGAAATCCTCTAAGTCAAACGAGACATGTTTCCCTGCACATTTTGTAGGACTCTCTCAGTTTCTCCTCCCACTGACTCATCTCCTCAGTTCCTCCGTCAATGTCGAGGAAACCCTTCCGTTCATTGCAGACCCACATCTGTGTTACACAAGTGTCTAGTTAATACTTAAACACCATCCAAAAATATTTGTGTTCTATTATACAAAAATACAAAAAAATGAAATATCTAAAAAAATTCGACATACCTATGTCACCGTAGGTGGCCCCTAGTGGGAGTGGCATGTCTGGATCCCCTCTAAAGTCGATCCTTGCATAGAGATAGTCATCTAGGGTGATGACTTGTCGTTTCCACCAGAAGAAGAAATCTTCATTGTAGGGTGTGGGCACCCTACCTCCCCAATGTCGTCACATTAACTTGGTCCATCGTGCCATGGTTGGATCGTGAGGTCCTCTAGGAATAATATCGACTCTAGGTCCCAAACCTAGAACCCAATCGAAGAAGAAACTGCATAGGATAGAGGCAAACCCAAAATTTTTCTTACTCCCCTGTTTGCACTCTGTCAACTGGATCTTCATATTTTCCAGTAGTGATGTACACCAATCATATATTGTGGGTATCATACACTGTACTGCATAGAACATGAGCATCCTCAATTCCTGGTGCAATGAGGCTGAACCTATGATCCCAGTCAATACAAGGACAACAATATTTGGGTTGAGATTGTTTATCGCCCAGATAGGGAGTTGAATCCCGACGTTTGGAGTCCCTACTGCACATTGGGTGTCGATGTACTCCTCTATTTTCATTCCACTCCCTGCTCCCTATGATTTTAGGTCTACAACCTCTCCCTGGAATGATAATCCAGTCAAAAAGCGGGTATCCTCTACTTCAATCCTCAATGGTTTCCCATTGAGGTTGAATATTTCACTCTTAGGGTCCTTGTAACCCACAAGAATCTCGAGCAAATTCACCTGGGCCCTCATCCCTTTGAGTGCCAAAAATTTATATAAGCCATGTCTCTTTAAGGCCATTTGTGACCCTGGATCTCGATCCATAGCAGCATTGACCTCCTCATGCTCTCTTTCTCTCCATTCAAGAAACATCCTCCCAAGAACAAGTCAAAATTTGAGTTAGCATCCATAGAATTCATTGTTTGCATGTGTGTACGTGATCTTCTTCACTTACAGTCATGTATAGGGTTTGGTATACATGCCCTGTAGTTTGTACATGCGTGTATAACCCATCGTATACGCGACCTGATATGAGACAGACCGCGTATACCAAATTTCACATTTTACGCCCTAAATTACTCAAAATTTGGAACCGAAATTAAAAATTTAATCCATTGGAAATGAAGAGGAAGGGAAGTAGAATTACCTGGTCCAGGTGATTTCTGATTTTGTTGCCTGACGTTCCCATAATCATCGTTTGAATATCAGAGGTATTTTGGTCCAATTTGCACTTTTTGGGTTAAAAATCAAAATGGTATAGTAATTTTTGGTTTTGTTACTATTTATAAATAATTTTTATGCACTTTCTATAGTTTTGAGCCATTTTTTCACCTAATGGACTAATACAAAGGTGGGTTGAGTTGGTTTTTGTAGTTTTCGCCTAGGATTCTTGTGGATTTCAACATTATGTTGGTCGTTTGTCACCACGGGAAGGTATTTTCACTACCTAGCATATAGGATAGGTATCCATTCCATTGTGCATTTTCGCTTTGTCCTATAACTATCACTTTTTATGCCTTAGGTACAAACCCATTTGTTGCAACACAGAACCTTCCATCTGCTATAAGTCGTGTCATTATCAATTAGTAGAGACTTACCAAACATGGGTGCCCTAGTTAGATCCCCTGCTTCATTTGGTGCCCATGCGGAGATTTTTTCCATGGGATTGGGAGTCCCGCATAGCTAGTACATGATTTTATGTTTAGCCTCATTTCTCATTCATAAACATGTTGCCTTATACCCCGAGGGCTCCCAAATGAGTTTAATTTAACCTCTTTTCCAACTTGTCTTCAAAAAGAGAAAAAAATTTCGAGTGAACTTGTCTCTTTCACACTCGTAAATTGGATTTGAAAGGACGTCTATTTGGCACAAGTTTATCCCTTTTTCACACCAAATAGACTAAAAGTCATAAAAAATGACATTTTTTTGGCGTCAAGTTGTGATTGCATCTCATGCCCTTGCTTGCAGTATTGAGCCTATAATCGATTCTCGCTTTGCAATATAAAATGTTTGCCTCGACATTTTTTTCATCCTCAAACAAGCAGAGCCTTGTTCATATCCTTCGCAATTTTACACCCTATACCTAGGAGGGAACATTCCATCAAGTGTCCATCTTCTGCATGCATCTCCTTCCATTGAGCATAGGTACGTTGCACTGTCAGAACTAGATTTTCTTACTTGTGACACTTGTTTCCTCCTGTGTATCATAGCATTCATTTGTCTATAAAAAAACAAAAAAATATGGGTTGGAAGGGAGTATTATCTTGTATTGGCAGCAGTCATGTTGCCTTTGAACAAAGAACAAAGTTATTGAGTCCATTTGTCATCATGATTTTGGGATTAGCATGGCTTTAGAAAGTTGATCTCGTTACATAGTCTTCTCTATCGACTAGTTACTCTTCCAATCCCTATAAAGAATTTCATTGATGCCTCCTACATCTCATGATTTAATCATTGGGTCTATGTTGTTAGAGCCTTCCATATGTCTCATGTTGTTGTTCAAAGGAATTCTATCAACCCGTGTCGGCCACTTCTCAGAACTCTTGACTTTGCATGTCGGCCATACCCTCAGGTTGTCTCAGAATCACATGATATTGTAGTCATATCATGCACCTTGACCCTACTTTCATCATTGGTAGGTAACCTTGAACCTAGCAGTTGACATTTCATCATTGGTAGGTAACCTTGAACCCAGCAGTCAACATTTCATCATTGGTCATTAACTGGGTGGTTTCCCTTTGTGTTCGATGGCAAGAAATCTATTCACACATTGGGATGCATGCAGTGTCTTGGATTCCATTAGCCTTATTGGTGGTTTCCTCATATTTGCCAGCAATTTTCATCATTGGCTGTTATTCAAAGGGTATTTTTCATGTACCTCTTGCACTTGGCACATGTGAAAGATGCACAGGGTCGTTGGTTCCTGAAAATGTTCTTTGTCTGATTTCCACCAAATCATGAAGCTCATGCTTTGTACCTCATTTTGACTAATGAAAGATGCCTTAATGCTCTCCTTTTAGCTAGTCTCCTTCCATTGACTTTATCTCATTTATTCTGGAAAAGGGACCTAGAGTCTTATGAGTACCTTGAGGCTTGCAGTCATTAGTGGCATGCTCTCTCGCCATCGACAGTTGGGAATACATCAATGTCTCCTGATTGATGGATTCTTTAGGTGTTCAACATCATCTCTTTTATTCACACTTGTAAGAATGTACTCGGTGCCTTGATACCTACTTTCATTATTGGTAGGTTGTCTCGTGTTTTTTAACAGTATACGTCAATGACCGATAATCAAACGATGTCTTGTTGTGTTCAACCTCAACTCCTTTATTTACATAATGTAGACTTGCACCCTTGGTGGATTGTGTAGAATACTTGAAGACATCAGTATGTGGCCGCAACTTTCCTAAGTTGTTGCTTCCTTTTCATTGGACCAGTACCTATATGACTTCAGTGATCATGGGAGATCAAATCGTACTCCATTGTATACATATATCTTCAAATTGGTTTTGAGACTAGTTCTATCGGGCCTTGCTCGTGACTATGACAACTATTGTCATGTAACCGCATTTGTATTTGCCTATTCATGGCCATGGACAATTGTTTGTTGTATTTTCACATGGATCTGCAGTGTAATTCTATTGGCAGCCATGTATGCAAAATCAGTGCAAAATGTAATTAGCAACTAGTTCTTCTAGTTGGTTACCCACCACTCCACTTCTAGGTTGTTTATAATGTATTTTGACCATTGTAGATACTAATTTTTCCATTTACCCATGTAGACTTATCTTCCCTGTTTTTAAAATCCAGAGCTAAAAATAAATATTTTTCCACATGTACGCATCTTGCCTATTATACAACATGTGTATATGCAAGATGCTCCACTACAGCCCGTGTGCATCGGTATTTGTGCTAGAAAATGAAAATTAATGTCAGGTTTCCATGTCACGACAAGAGATCTATGATCCTTGGCCTTCCATATATTGGAAACATTCTGACTCAACCCTTCAGTTCCATTTTAAAGGCTATAAATGGGCCAATTCTGAGCTATGGAAAGAGGAGAAAGAATTCAACTTTGAGAGAAAAGTTACTCTGGAGGAATTATTTACTTCATATTGATTTCGCATCCCTTTTCCTTTAAGTCTGAACACATTGTTCATCCCCCAAGTTCTTCCTTTATTGATTTAGAACCTCATTGTTTCTCTCTTATGAGCTTGCCTTTGGTGGAGGATTGAAGTGGTGGAGGCCTAGCTGAAAGGAACTTAGTTTCTCGGTTCCGAACCGTGCCGACCTGGAAGTCTGTAACATTTTCACTTTTGTTGATCATATATTAATAGAAATACTCTTTTCTCGTCCAATTGATATCTTGCAAATATTTGAATTATTATTCCATGGGCATATTTGTCATGTTTATTAATGGATTATGCTATTGAATGTGCTAAAATTATATAATATCACCATATTCTTGATTTTCTTGGTTGTTGAGGACTAGTTGTAGGTATTTGCTTTGGGTTAAGTGCTCAACGGTGGACTTCATCGAACGTCTAGACGAGGTAGGCCTTTTATCTTGTCTTGTTAGCATATTTGTTTTCATAGCATACTTGAGAAGAGAGTTTATTTCTGCAGACATTTCTGTATATTTTGGTTTACCCTATCCATAGAGATTTTTTCCTCATAACAACATCAACCCATCCTAAAGATGGAAATTAAAGACAATTGTGTTTGTGTCCAACATTTGGTAGGTGGTGGAGAATTTTGGGTCTACCTCGTAAAGTTGGGGCCATCCAAAGGTCTCATGGTCGCAAGAGTCTAGCACCATGGTGAGTGTCGCGATTGGAGGTCTGTTGAAGCAATCAACGATGTGGTCGGTGCTTCCCATTTTATACTTGATGTTGAGGTGGAATTGATGCAAGTACATGGACTAGTTGTGATGGCGGTCATTCTATAATTTTCCTTTTGTCTGCATGAACTACAATGGCTAATGATCAATGTGGATGATTGTCTTCTTCCCAAGAATGTAATGTCTCCACTGGCAGCAGGCTTTCACAATGGAGTACATTTCTTTGTCGTAAGTAGGGTACTTATGGACAGCATCTGATAGTGTCTCACTATGATAGGCCACGGGGTGGTCGTGTTGAGTGAGAATGACACCCATAGCATATTTTAAAGCATCTATCTTGATCTCAATGGGTTGTTGTAGGTCTGGTAGTGAAAGTATTAGAGTTGAGCACAAGCATTGCTTCAAATCATCTAACGCTTTTTGTTGGGACTGGCCCTGAACAAATTTCGCCTTACCACCACCTCTGGTTACTTGGATGAGGGACCATGAAATATGGGAGAATCCAAACACAAACCTGCAGTAGAAATTGGCAAGGCCCAAGAAGATTTGAATCTCAGTGAGTGTGGTTGGGGCTAGCCAGTCATGAATGACTTGGATTTTGGATGGATCCACATGTACGCCATGATGATAAATGATGTATCCCAAGTAATGAACCTTGTCCATGTTGAAGGATCATTTTTCCAAGTTGGCATAGAGCTGGTGTTGCTGCAAGGTGCGCAGAAACTGTTGAATATGTTGCAAGTGTTCTGCCCAAGTCTTGTTGTAAATGAGGATGTCATCCAGATACACCACTACAAAATTATTGGTGAATGGTCATAGGATATCGTCCATCATCCTCATGAAAGTGGCTGGATCATTTTCCAAACCAAAGGGCATGACCAACCATTCAAAAAGACCTTCCTTTGACTTGAAGGTAGTCTTTCATACATCTTTATGTTCTATCGGGACCTGGTGCCAGCCAGATTTCAGATCAATATTACTGAAGTATTTGGCCACCATAAGTTGATCAAGGAGGTTGTTGATTCGAGGAATCGGGTACCAGTTTCTGACTATGATTTTATTCAGGGCTTGGTAATCAATGCAGAGTCGCCAGGTTCCATCTTTCTTTTGTACCAACACGATTGGGATCCCGGAAGGTGATGATATGGGACAGATGTTCCCCTTGTGGAGCAGTTCTTGGATCTATCGCTTGATCTCCTCATTCTCTAACAGAGAGTGGCGGTAGATTGTCCCATTGGGCAGTGGTGTGTTGGGGGTCATATCGATGGTGTGCTTGACCTGACAGTGCATAGCTACCCAAGTAGGTGAGGAGAATATATCTGAGTATCCTTATCCACTTAATTATGTTTTGTGGAGAGTTTGGTCATGGAGACCCTGGATGTAGTTGTGATATTTCACTGATTCTGAGAGAGAATCATGAAGAAGACACACTTCATTTTCTGAGAGATGACCTTTTTGCATTGCTTGGAAGAGATCAAGGAAATAGCACTGGGTGGGACTGCCTCAAGTATCATGTAAAATTTCTTATTCAAAGTAATAATAAAACTGTGAGGCCTAGAATCATATACATCATGATGTTTCCATAAGTATGGTTGACCCAAAAGAACATTACAAACTTCAAGAGGGGGAACATCACACTATACCTCGTCTTTGAAGGGCTTGATGTCGTATGACAGGCGACATTGTTGGTTGATGCAGATGTTGCTTCCTTGGTGGATCCATCTGATGGTGTAGGGTTGTGGGTGCAACATTGTCGACGGGACGAGTCGCTTGACAACCTTTGTTAAGTTGAGGTTGTTCTGGATACCTCTATCAATGATGAAGTGCAATGAAAACAAGCTTGCTAGAATAGTGGTGGCTTATCTCTTAGAAGAGATGTGACGGTTGTGCTCATTTGAAATAATATGATTATAATGAGGATTTGAAGTCCCTTTTACAACAAACAGGAATTTCAAAAACCATAGACATCCAAAAAAACCTAACCCTAGGAGATGAAGTGCCAAAAGTCATGTGGGCCTCATTTGGGTAAGTTAGTACATCAACTTCCTGGGGTCGTAACTTTTGCATACGATCTCTATTTTAGGCACACTATAGCCCATTGGAAAGGTATATCCGAGGAATACACATTTTTCTCTTATCTATCAAAATTCATTCTGACTGTGGAGAGCCCTAAAAAACATTGTTTAGGGCCTCAAAATAGACCCACAATTCAGGGACCCAAAAACTAGGGAAAAAAATGCCATACTGGAAAACTGCCAAAATGATTCAGTTGGAATAGGTGGGAGGCCATTGAAATCCATCTGGATCAAAGAATGAGGCTGAGGAAAGGGATCCCCCACCAAAAATATATACCACCTCCTTCTGGGCCAGGAAAAGTGATCCCAGCCCTGTCAAAATCGCCTCAAGACCAAAATCAAGAATCCCAGTAATTATTGAGGAAGGGATTCAGCAGGATTCTAGGGATGAGTCAGATAGAGAAACTTCCCAAAGCACATTTTTTAAGAATATGGAATGTATATAAAATCGAAAAAGGAGGGAGGAGGAAGTTTATCGGGACAAGGAGATTGGAATCCAAAATGCTTTGGATGGAACCTTTAAAAAAGATGTCAAGGGTGGTCGTTCCCAAGGAAGTTCTTAGCCCTCAAAAGGGGCGGCCCATGGTAGTTCTCAGCCCCCAAAAGGTGGGGGGGAATAAACCCACATGTAAGTAATTAAATTGGTCTCATATAATTGCAGAGGATTGGAGAGCAAAGAGAAAAGAGAGGCAATGAAAAAACTCATCAGAGTGGAGAAACCTCAATTCCTTCTAATACAAGAGACAAAAATGGGGGACTTAGTCATCCTTCAGAAGATTAGTCAGGTTTGGAAAATAAGTAAAGGCATAGTAGTCAATGTCAGGAGGGTCTCAGGGGGTTTATGCACCTTATGTAACATTGTTATCTTTTAGTTGGAAAGTAGTTTTGAAATGAATCATTGGATCATGGTCAAACTCATGCACCTACCTACAGGTAACATGATTCATTTGGTAAATGTTTATATGACAAATAATTATAGAGAAAAAACAGAATGTTGGGACTCACTTCTTGAGTTAAGGGAGTTAGGATTTAATCAAAACTTTATTATTTGTAACATCCCCACAATAATCTCCAATTTAATTAATGCTTATGTAAATATAATGTGTGGCTATAGCCGAAGTGATGTAATATGTGAATGGTATTTCCTTTTTTTATTATTAAAATGTGATTCCAACTGCTAAGGGAACATGGACATAGATGGGAGTTGAACTAATACACAAGAGAGGGGAGTGTCTAGGATAATGGCCAAGAGGGGTCCAAGTGGAATTACCCATGTATATTAATTCAACCCATTTTCCTGAATTTTTTATTGGTGTATGAATGTTCTAATTTTTTATTGAGTGTTCCCAAAGCCAATCATTCAATACATGTAAGACGGTGGGTGGGAGTAGTTATTAGGCACATGGGGGTTGATTACCATCATCTTGGGGAAGTCTGTGAGTGAAGAAAACAATCCAAAGGAGATAAATTTGTATGGGTCGGAACAACAATTTTTACACATTGAGTTTTTGTGCACAGGAAACAAGTAGAGGGAAAGAAAAGAGATCTTGGAGTTGGTGCAACCATGGAAGGAGAATTCTAGAGCTTGTTGGAACATATCTGGAGCATTTTGGAGGTGAATATTGAAGAACCAGGTTGCCAAGCCTAAAGTGTGGACTCTAGAGTGGGTTGCACTAAAACAACAAGTGTTTGCTATGATTTGTTGGTAGTTTTCCTAGCAGCAAGTTCCCTTGAGTTCCCATCTAATAGATTCCTAGATATTTGTGCCAGAGAAACCCTAATAAACGAATGGGACACCCGAGGGACTGATATCAGTAAAGGGGTACATTCCTTAGGTTGGCAAGGTCAAGAGGTATAATACCCCTAGTATGAACCTCGTTTGTAATGTAAATACAGTTGTGTATAGAGGATGGTGAGCCATGAACTTTTGGGGCCAATCCGCCTATTTCATATTATGTAATACCACTATGATTTAAATGGAAAAACATCATTGTTGCAGACCATCCTGAAAAGAAATATTTTGGGGGGATAAACTCCATTAGATGGAAAGGGGCACTAAGGGTCTAGGAAGGGAGCTAAGCCATAGGGGCTTAAGCCAAGGGAAATATTATTAAATATTTTCTAAAGCCACTTTGTGGGATATACCAATTTATCTTAAGTTCCAAAAAAGGAAGGAATGAATCACCAAGTGGGTTCAGGGGAGTTTGAGAAGTGACAAGTGGAACTTCATGAACATGTGAATAAAATAGAAAACCTTGGTGCATTTTGGGGGAATCTCATCATTCATTCATGGACTCCATCATTCGATGCTACTCTCCATCATTTGTACCATCTCCCTACTATGGATGTAGGTACTAGTTGTCATCTCCTTACTTTCATGAGGATCTTGAGGAAGGATTTTTTGGTAATCAAGATGAAGAGGCAGGTTGTCAGTGCTATAGCAGGAAAAACCCCCTATCGACTACACTAGGGTTCAACATGTAGGCATATATGACCATCTAAAAGTCTTCTACTTTTTATAACTACCCCAACTATACCCCACATGCATGCATGAAATACAAAGTAAAATATCCGGTAACTCTACCTTAAAATCTGTGTCCGGTGTCGATCATTTAGCATTTGGTTGCTCCTCAACTGCAAGTCTCCTCCTCGACTACAAGAAACTACGAACATGCATCTCATATATGAATTAGTGGGTTAGATGTCATAATAAAATGTAAATCAAACATAAATATTGAACACATCATATGGCGGGACAGAAAAATTATTCCTTTTATTAGAATCACAAAGTTTACTTACAATGAGATCGGTGACTGCTCCTCGAACCTAGTCCGGGCTCCTCTTCACCAAGCTTTGACTGCACTTCCATGTATCTTTCTCCTCTCATACTTCTTCTAAGGAAATGGCACGAGCTTATGATTGAGAAAAAAGGGATAGAATAGGGAATTCTGGCTCAGAACTCAAGAGGTGGTTGCAAATTCTTGGGGCAAGGAGGGGATGTGAAATGGGAAGAGTTTCATTGTTCTTATGCTTCTCCCTAGAATGAGACCCCAACACCTCCTTTTATATGACAAAAGGATGGTTATTCGGTTGGGTGACGGGCTATAGGCAGTGGGACAATTGGGAAACTACCCAATAGCCCATAATCTCAATGAATTCCTTGCAGCTTTTTAATTTTTACAACTTTTGTGGGCATACGCAGGCTGTAATGGTGCAGCTAGCATACGTACCCGGGTAGTAATGGTGTAGGTCACGTACATCTTCAAAAATAATGTTTTTAAGAAGAGATACTCAGTGATGGCTTGGCAAAAATAGTAAGTAATATGGCCTGATGCCAGGTATGCATGTATGGTGCAATTTAGGGTTATAATAGATGCCCCCTAATGTGTGAGGTTAGAAGAGCATCTGATGGCCGAAATACATTACAAATATTCACCAAAGTACAAAGTGAGTGAGACCAGGACCAGATTTTGGGAGGTGCCATCTACAAAATAACAATTGTCTCACCGAGGTGGGCATACCCATGCTCGGGATAAAATAAATCATGGATGCCAATCAAATACACTGCAGATCCATGTCATATAACTATATAAAGTGTAGCCGCGTGCAATACACAGTGGATCTACATCTCAAAATCAAAGATATACATGCATAGTATACATCTTCAAGAAGCCAACGACACCTGATGGCTAGAGATGAGGTCTTCATAGCTCAAGCAACAACTTCAAGATATTCAAAACTCAGGTAGGAGTGTAATATGAGTGTACAAATTCACTACCCAGAGGTCTGCAATAGCTCATCAGGGAATAGACAAAAGGATCTCAGTGATCAGGCAGATAACCTCATTGATTTTGAACAAAGACTTGATTGGACTTTGGGGATGGTCAGGCATGAGTTCAAGAAGAAAAATGCAAAAAGGCTGACGCAAGTTGGGTAAAACTTCACTTGGACAATAGCACGAGTGATGATCAGACTCATGTAGCATGACATTGACATAAGTTCACGATGCAGGAGGCAACGCAAACTCTCCATGTGTTTGGAATGATAACCAAACAAAGGAGGACACAACTCTATGTAATGTGAATAACTTCCTAAGGTCATATTAAATCCCAAATCTTGACAAACAAAATGAAGGATGTGTTTTGTCCAAGGGTGACTCATTGCACTTCCATAAAAGAAAATATTTTTCCCATCCTATTTTTGGGGTATATTTGATTTTTTTTTCTTTTTCAATATTTTGAAAAGCTTGAAAAATAATAAAAGAATCCTATGTTACAAAGGAGGAACGAGTGTCACAAGCATACTAGTTCCAAACACAAGGAACATACTAATGCTCAAATCAAGGAGACATGTACAGGAAAAGGACACTCGGGGAAAATTCTTCCATGTGTCAAGGTGTCAGGTCGCAGAGGCAAAGTGCTACAAGGCTTGCCTATAAGGCATGATTGAAAGGTTCAGTTGAGAGAAACATGGATTCGTCATTAGGCCAAAGATGCAAAGATGCAACTGTGATCAGCAAGACATGACGAGACCCCCTTCAATGTATTTTTCACTTGCTGAGAGAAGGTAAGCTCGGTGGTTTTTCATTTTTAGAGAGTCTGAAAAAACATAAAAGAAGACTCCACTGGGGTACCTTTTTCGAAGATAGTCTAGTCAACTCGAAAAAGGGGTAAACTAGAACAAAAAAGACGTCTATTCAGGACCATTTTAATGAGTGTGACACAAACAAGATCACTCAGAAATATTTTCAATTTTAATGAGTCTAAAAAGAGCTTAATTATGGACTCATTGTATTTTTCTAGATTTAGTCTCCTTAGCCCGAAAAAGTAAAATTTACTTAGGAGAAATCTCCCAGCGAGATGAATCTCTCGAGGTGTACCTTTTTCCTCCTTAATAGACAGGCTGGAAAAAGGGGTAAACTCATGCCAGTAGATGTTCTTCTGAACCAATTAATGAGTGTAAAAGAATAAGGTCACAAGGTGATCTTTTCAATTTTAAGGAGTCTGAAAATAGCTTAATTATAGACTGCGTAGGGGATGTTCTTCTAGACCATTTTAACGAGTGTAACGAAACAAGATCACTCGGCAATCTTTTTAATTTTAGGGAGTTTGAAAAGATCTTAACTATGGACTGAGCGGGGGTTCCTTTTTCATAAATTTAGTCCCTCAGGCCCAAGAAAGGGTTAAAATTATACCTAAGAATACTCTTCTAGCAAACCGAAGCTCCTAGAGTATACCTTTGTTCGTACAATTGACCATCTGGACCGAAAAATGGGTAAACTACCGTCAAACAAATGTGCCTTCAAATTTTAGTTTGGCGAGTGTGAAGGGAAACAAGATCACTCAGAAATATTTTCATGTTTAGAGAGTCTGAAAAGGGCTTAAATAAGACTCATTTTCTTGGGATTCTTGAGGTTGAGGCCAAGAGTGATAGAACATTGAACATGTGAGGCTCAAACTCATGAACAAGACAATACTAACAAGGACTCCCAAGCCTAAAGTCATTAACCACGGCATGGACACCAAAATGAAACCAAGATCTACCTAGGGCATACATGTGAGCGTAGGCTCTACTACTAAATTACAACACTTCTAGAGCAGCAATGATGGTTTCGTGTTGCAATTTGGTGGGATTGATCCTATGGTAAAGCGAAAAATACAACGAGATGCAGAAAGTGGAGGTGGAATCCTAACTCAAATGAAAAAAGTTGGAAAAACAATTTTTACCAAAGGACCTTCAAAAGTGAACCATCTCTCAAAAATTCTCCAAACCAAAAGTGAAATCCAATGAGAAACTCAAGAACCATGCTAAATAATTTACAAACTAGAAAAAATGACAAAAAGGCTCAAAAAATGAAAAAAAGGGCCAAAAAGGTCTATAAATAGAAGCTAACAGCTCATTATCACCATTGCAAATTGAGAATTGACAAAAAACCAAAAATGCCCCTTTTCTAAAAGAGTTGATTCCAGGAGCTTCAAAGGACGAAACAAACTTCCGCTCGGACCAAGTAAATACAAATTCACCTCTCTTGCATTTCAATACTTCCTTTTTGCATTTAATTTAGTTTTTTTGGGGGGGGGTGCACTCCTAAAAAGGGGTGGCCCTACGTGTACATGGGTTGTCCAAGGACAACCCACATATGCCCACAGGCAGAGAAGAATCTGTCTGCTTGCATACGCGATTGTGCTCACTACATCCCGCATACACACTCAAAAACATGAAAAAATTGAAAGTACAAGAGTTAACACTCCTTTGAACTTGTTTGTAACAAGATGTATGTCCACTGGAGAGAGAGGGAGAATGAGGGCATTGATTCTACAGTCGAAGAAGACCCTGTTGTTGTTTCCGCATTAAAACAATGTGGGTTGTGGAAATTCTTTCGATGTCCACTCATGAGGTCACAACCCAGGATGTTGAATGCCTTGGTAGATTACGGGCACCCCGACACTATGGAATTTATGCTCGAGGGGCAGTCATTGACTCCAACGACTAAGGATATTTATTTCTCGACTAGCCTCTCGAGAAGAGGGGAACAAGTCAACCTTTGTTCTTTTTCTCCTAGGCCTCACAACATAGTTGAGTTGATTGGACTACACTGCGAGGCTAGAACGGATAAAGTGGGTTCTCAATTGCCAATCCACAATATTACCAACCTATCACTGAAAGTGATAGTTTTACTTATTGGGAAGATCACTGGATCCATGGCCTTACTTCAGGCCTCCCAGGTGCACATGCAATGTGCGGTACAGTGCTTAAATGCACGAGTGTTTGATTGGAGCACAACCATGTTGGATTGCATGAAGAGATAGCTCACAGAGTGTCGTGGGTGGAGCAACAAAAACTTCAGATTCGGGATTGTTCTATGCTCTTTCTTCTTCGAGAGGGTACCTAGTCTCAGTCCGCAAGAGACACTATGGGAGCACGTGGACTCCTTCCCAGTAGTATGCAAGTGGGCGGCATTGTTTCTGTGATAGGGGGGAGGGAAGACCATTGATGCCTTCGACGATACTTTTTTCGACTGGTGGTCTCGGTAGATTTAGGCTATAGAGGACTACCCCTATGTTGGGATCAACTTCTCCATGGATCCTGATATGCCCATACCTCCCAGAGCAGAGCGAGGAGAGATAGGTACATTTGTTTTTAAAAGTTTTTA
>ML786696.1:44675-67807 GCA_009831015.1 Picea engelmannii | reverse complement strand
TATCATTTTTTATGTGTACCAGAGTATCTGACAACTATGTATCTATTATGTACAGATGTGGGACCAGTGCATCCAGCTAATTTTACGAGGAGCAGGTGGCCTCCTCGACCAGAGGTAGCAGTAGCAGGAGGACCTCTAGCTAGAGAGGCTGAGAGAGTGTTGAGACGAGTGGAGCGTAACCTCATTGCACTCATTCGTACTATGCCCATGGCTGAGATCGAGGATCTCAAACCATCTATGCAGCCTCATGTAGTTAGGGTGCCACGAAACCGGGTCCAGCTTTTTTGGCATTTGGAAAACGTCATAGTTCATTATGATAGGGCCAATATACCTCGTGCTTAGCTTAGGGTGGACCACTTACGTGTCGAGGGCACTCTTTGTATATTTTTGAGGGCATAAGCCCCGCGATGTATGCCAGACATATTATCTTTTGAGGCGCTTGTGTCCATCGATGTACTCTAAGACTTTTGATATATGTGTGTGTGTGTGTGTGTGTGTGTGTGTGTGTGTTTCTGTGTGTGTATTTACATATTTTATGTCTTATGGATCACATTTTTACAATGTATGTACATGTGTATGTCTGTGCTTCTTTCTATGTGTGTGCAATATGCCAATCTAATACTTGATTCGCTAGAGTACTTTTCATTTGATTTAGTGTTCTAGGAACATGAATATATGTAATGTAATCAAAGTAGCATTATAAGAGATGTACCCTAAGGAATCGTCAGTGTAGAGTAGGATCGTAAATGTGGTAAACCCCATTTAACTGGGACATAACTAATTGTGCATCTAAATAGACCCGAATGTGAGAGATTCCATGTGACAAAGCGTCATGAAGAAAATCTATCACTGCACTGTACTCGGCAAAATTCTTTGTGGCATCACCTAAACAGATACCTCTAGAAGATAGCAATTGGCCTTGAGGTGTGAAGATCACCCAAGCTGTGGAAGAAAGCCTCCGAGTGTGTCGGCTAGCGTCATCTGTGAACCCAACGAACACCTTTGATTCACTTGACATCTTCCATAGTGAAGAAAGATGACATCAAAATGACATGTCCATAAAACAAAAGACAAAAACAAACTAATTGTATAAGATCTATACATATTTACAAGAAGTCACCCAAGGTGACTTACCTATGAGTAATACTTCTTGAGGTAGAGCCCATTTCTAGGCTCCACTAAAGCGTTCCCCTCAAATTCAACCAGATTATAAGTTCCCTTCTCTAGTACCTCCTTCATGATGAAAGGTTTGAACCACATGGGTTTGAACTTGCCTGCCCCCAAGGGATCCTTATCTTGGTCATAGACCAGGACAAGGTCACCTTTGGAGAAAATTAGAGGATGAATGGATCGATCATACTGACACTTGACTCTTTTCTTGTGAGCCTCATTAGCCAAGGCTGCATCAAGTTGTTTCTCATTGAGATGCTCGAGATATAATAAGTGTTCCTCAAGCGGTGAAGTGTCTGGAAATAACTGCACTGCCAACTTTAAAGATGGGATCTGTCACTCTATTGGAAAGACTGCTTCCAGCCCGTAAACGAGCTGAAATTGTGAGAAACCGATGGCAGTATTTATAGACGTTCAGTAGGCCCACAATGTCGAGTACAACATCAAATGCCAAATTGACTTGGCCGAATTGATCGTTCGTTGTAGAATGGTCTTGAGAGACTTATTCACAGCTTCCACCTGACCATTCGCTTGTGGGTAGTAAGGTGATTAGTGTTCTTGCCTCAACCCAAGATTTGACGTTAACTCAAACATCATTTTGTTCTAAAAGTGATTGCCATGGTCAGTGACAATATCCTTTGGGATGTCTAACCTTGCTATTATCTGATTGAAGATAAAGAGAGTTTTTGTCTCACCATCATTATTTAATGTCAGCATAGCTTCGACCCACTTTGTAAAGTAGTCTACTGCTAAAATGATATAACGGTGACCCCTGACTGAAGGGGGGTGGAATGTAGTATAATCAATCCCCCACTTGGTGAAGGGGCCAACAGTAATGATGGGAAACATGGGAGCGGGGTGTGCCCTCATATTCCGAGAGAATATCTAACATGGGTGGCACTTCTTGACTGATTCAACGCAATCCTTGATTAATGTCGGCCAAAAGTAACAGACTCGTAGAATCTTTTGGGTTGTTTCCAACCTAGACAAATGACCACCACATGCTCCATTGTGGAATTCATTCAGAACAAGTTCTGCTTCTTCATGAGTGAGACATCAGTGAAGGACACAATCTACACCTCAACGATACAAAGTGTCCTCGAGTATGAGATAATTTTTTGCCTAATGGCGTATACGTCGACGCTCATCACAAGAAGCAGAGGCAGGGCACTTCAAAGTCTGGATATAGACTAGTATATCTCCATACCAGGGGTCTGAAGATGAAATCAAAAAAATATCTCCTTTGATCTGTGATTCTTCGGGCATAACATCACCTGACTCGATCGGAAGTTCTAAGATAAGTTCTGCAAAGACCAGTGACTTTTTAGATTTCACGGAAACAAAATCCAAGTCAAATTCTTGGAGGATAACAATCCATATATTGATCTTTCTGTCGATTACATGTCATCTCAACACATATTGGAATGGATTCACAACAGAAATGACGGTGGTCTTGCAAAATAGGATATAATGACGAATCGTTGGATAGCATTTACTGCTACCAATGGAAGCTTCTCAATGTGGGAGTAGTTGAGTTCTTGTCCAACCAGGCCTTAGCTGAGGTAATAAATCAAATTTTCTTCAATAATTATTCTATGAATAATTATGTACTCCTATGTTGGGTATTTGTTGTGTTATTTACAATTCAACATACTACTGTAAATATGGTACAAAAATTGTAATTTATGCATTCTCTTCCATGGTTATTATTGTTGAAATTACACTTAAGCTTGTACAAAAATTGTAATATGTGATTGTTTTCATGGGTTTCCACTGTTGTAAATACTCCTTGAATATTTTATGCCAGAATGGTATATTTGGTTTTATATTTACCCAACGTTCTTAATTATGTGTTATGTATAGTTCCCACTTGTTTACAAAGGTTTATACACACACACACACACACACATGTTGTTAGCATTATGCTTATAAATTTTCTTAAGCATTGTTAGCCTTCAAGAAGATGATAATAGAGGGGAAATTTTGATAGTTTGGGGCTGGAAATGTTTATGTTCTGGTATAGAAATCTTATGGGATGAAATTCCCCTAGTGAGCAATGAGGAGTAAATAACTTAGAGTTTTCTTATGATGGGTGAGGCTTCTCTAAGGCCAGGTATAGTATAAGAAGAAATTGAGAGGTATTCTTGACCGTGAAGTCCCATTTAAGACTAATAATTGAGGGTAAATTCCTATAAAACCTTGAAAATTTGACTAAGTCATAAAGTTGACTAATAAACCTATGAAATTTGGATCTTTTTCTCAAAAAGAGTCGTTGTCTTAGAATTTGGCACAATGAATCAGTCATGACCATTGATCGATGTGGTGTCGTCGAAGTAGTCCATGGTTAGGATGGGATGAGACTCCAAACTAACCAAAACCATCGATCCATCGTAGCATGGAGGTAGCAGATTTACCACCGTTGGATCTAGTTGTTATTATATTGGAGCAAAATCCATTGAAAAGAGTTGCTCAGAGTGGATTTTTGGAGAGAACTCTTGAGCAATCGTAGAAACACTCCGAAGGAGAAACTCCGAGGAGTAATCCTAGTAGTCAATTGGATACCAGCTAAGATTTAGTCTCAATCGTTGATCGGTGTGGAAACCCTTATATGGGTTCAAGAGGAAGTGTGATGTCATGTTGATGTCATGCTGACAAGAAGATTTTATGTGTAATAGGAAGACATGTGGTTGTTTGTAAATGGTTGAGATAATAGGGCATAGATCCCTATCGAGTTCAAGCCCTTAGAAAGGTGATTTTATCATTGATTGTTAGATCATAAGGAGGAGCGATTGTTGGTCAAAGCATGTAGAAATCAGAGCATTCTAGAGAAAGGATGATGGAGAACTTCAATGGGAAGACTTTACAAACCAATCATGACCGTCAATCGGAGCCTAGCTGAAGGATAATATTAAGAGTAGATCTTGGTGGGTCACACATGGATGAGGTCAATAGAAAGGTGACATCTTGATGGAGAGGGGTGCTAGCATGTCTAGAGAAGAATGCCTGGAAGCCCGTAATTCATAGAAAGGACAAGCAAGGAAACCTATGGCTTTAAACCCTTGGGACAGATGTCATATGTTGGTTGATTGACAAGGATATGGAAAGGAAATATGATGAGGACCATCGATCTCGTAAGAGATGTGACAAGGAGATATAGACCTTTAGATCCAAAAGCATCATCATCAGAGTGTGGGAGGTTAGTAAGGTGAAGTTTGACCAAGAAGTGTCGACGACGATGGAGTAATCACTGATGACGATAGAAATCAGGATGAATGACAGTCGTTGGTTGGCGGATAGATGAGATCAAATATTAGTCGTCGATCCATCGTAAGGTCCACATCACATGGTAAGGGACAAATGATATCCCCCATGTAGTTGGCCATCGCTGACGTGATATAGATCATAGAGATCAAGAGTCAAGAGTCGTCGGATCTGGGGAAAGAACTTGTTGCAGTATCATCATCGATTTTTTGTTAGTGGGGGTGAAATATGGGATAAGAAATCCTGACGATGATGAAGGTGGGACAAAGGATCGGGCCTGTGAAACTAATGTATAGTTTCCATGTCGGATGGCACAAGTAAAAATCAACCATGTGGTAATGAGTTGGTTGTTGGATAATGAAGGCTTGAAAATTTTGAGTGGATATAAATTTTAACCAAGAGCTTATTTTTGAGAAAACTTGTAGTCGTTAGAAATCTCTTGACGAGTAGAATATGATGGCATGCTTACAAAAAGGGAATTGGGATGATTAGAAGAATCGAAATTTTGACACCCCATCCCTTCAAAGGGAACTTAGGGGTTGGGTGATGTTACAAAGTGGTATCAGACCTCCAGTTTCAACACTTTACATAGATGGGCCAGAGATCAGTTGCAAACTGATGTATTAATGTTAAGAGGAGTTAGTATTTACAAAATTGTCATATTATTTTTTATCTAAAAAATATTACTACATGTACATTTTGCATAATTGAGAGTGTATAGACCAAAAAAGGACCAAATCCATGGAAAAATAGAAAGATACACAGAGGATTTATAGTCATGCAGAGGAAGTCAACGGACAGTGGATCAACATAGGTAATGAAATATCTGAATCCAATGGACATGATGACTGTAACAAGGAAAGAATGCACTTCGTGGAGACCATCAAGAGTTTGAAAAATATGTATGAAGTTATAAAGCTAATTAGAGGTTTATGAGATCCAAACAACAACAATATGATCTCAACATCAAGTTGCTACACAGCTTGGATAGAATAGAGAAGAAAATGGATAGGGAATCAGAGTCAAGTAAAACAAAGAGGCATAGGTCTCACGAAATAAGAAGAGAATATGGTAGTGATGATAAGAATCGTTATAAATCACCTAAACATTCATCTAGGAAGGCACATAGTATCTCAATCCCATCTTCTGTCGGGAAGCATAAGAAGAAATCTTTGACATATGAGCTACAGGGAGAGATGAATAAGATTAAGCCTCCTAATTTTGATGGTGGGCACAAAAAGGATAAGGATGTTGAGACTTGGTTGTTGGGTATGAGAAAATACTCTCAGCTACATAACTATTCCTCTCAGACAGAAGAGAGAATATCAATTTATCAGCTTAAAGGAAAAGCATCAATGTGGTGGGATCAATTTGTAAAAGTGCAACACATTGATGAGAAGAAGGTTACTTGGAAGCAGTTTAAGAGATATTTTGAAAACAAATATCTAACCAAACACTACTATCATAGGAAAATGAAAGAGCTACTTGAACTCAAACTTGGAAGCATGACCATTGACGAGTATGAAATAACATTCTTGGAACTGCTAAAATATGTTCCTTTCATCAAGGATGAACAAGTTAAAATTCAGATATACTTACGTGGGATGCCATCATTTATAAGTGATAAACTACAATATGATGATCCCAAGACGCTGGAAGAAACCATAAGGAGAGATAAATGTCTCCATGATCATCATAGAGTAAGAACAACTTTCCAAAAGTCTTGGGAAGACAAAAAGAAAAGTAAGATAGAGCATAGGAAGAAGGGAAAAAAACCCCGATTTTTTCAGAAATAATACTCAAGGACATCTAGTTTCCAAAGATCCTAAGATGGTTGAAACCATGGGAAAAAGACCAAGGGAGCAACCAATAAAGTGTTGGGGTTGTAATGGAGATGACATGTACCGAGAATGTCCTCTTAGAGATAAAAAAGTGAAGGTTTTTCACAATGTATAACAAGTTGAAACGGATGAAGATATGGGAAAAAATGTACTAGGAATTTATGCAGCCCTCTACAACAAGCAGGCCGATTTTCTATCTCACATGGTTGAAGTAAAAGGTAAGATCAACAACTAACCTATTTCTATTTTAATTGATTTAGGAGCTAGTCATAGTTATCTAGATCCTAAGATGGTAGAAAGGTTTCATTTTCCAAAAAGAAAACTTGGAAAACCTTGGTTGATACAGCTAGCTATTGGAACTAAAATAAAGATTAATGAAATGATCAAGGCATGCCCAATGGATATGAATGGGATAAATACAAAAGCATACATGAACATCGTACCCTTGGGCTCTTATGACTTCCTCATTGATATGGATTGGTTGGATGAGCACCATGTTGTCCTAGACTATTACAATAAATGTTTTACTTACTTGGGTGAGGAGGGAAACTTGAGAAAATTATAGGGTGTCCCAAGAGTTGTAACCATCAGTTAAGTTTCAACCCTGCAGTGGAAGAAAAGTTTCAGAAAGGGATGTCAAGTATTTGTAGCTCACATGGAGGAAGATCCTAAGAACAAGGTGCCAAACATTTTGGACTATGCAGTCCTAAAGGAATTTGACGATGTGTTAAGGGAAATTCTCAAGTTACCACCCAAGAGGGATATTGATTTTTTAATCAATATAATTCCCGAAGCAGCTCCTATATCCAAAACTCCTTACATAATGAGCATACCCGAGTTGAAGGAGTTATAAATCCAATTGGAGGAAATTCTATAGAAAGGGTATATACGCCCAAGTGTGTCACCTTGGGGAGCACCAATTCTATTTGTGAAGAAGAAGGATGGTACCTTGAGACTTTGCATTTATTTTAGGCAGATAAATAAAGTATTCGTAAAGAAAAAATATCATTTGTCAGGGATAGATTACCTCTTTGATTAGTTGAAAGGTGCAAAGGTATTTTCCAAGATTTATCGCATATATGGATATCATCAAGTGAGAATTAAAGAAGAGGATATTAGCAAGACTACCTTCAGAACAAGATATGGCCACTATGAGTTCACAGTGGTGCCATTTGTATTGTCAATGCACTAGTTGTCTTCATGTGTTTAATGAATGGTATTTTCAAAGAATAATTCGATAAGTTTGTCATTGTCTTTCTGGATGACATTCTTGATTATTCCAAATTTGAAGAAGAGCATGAGTAGCATTTGAGGAGGGTTCTTCAAGTATTGGGAGAGCATAAAATTTATGCCAAGTTGAGTTAATGCTCCTTCTATCTGAGGTAGATTCGTAAATTGGGCCATATCATATCAGAGGAAGGGATAGTAGTAGCTCTGGAAAAGATAAAATCCATCGAAGGATGGCTAACACCAAGAAATGCATCTAAGGTGAGGTCCTTCATGGGACTTGTAGGTTATTATAGGAATTTCATTGAGGGGTTTTCAAGAATTTCACACCCAATCACATCTCTACAAAAGAAAGGCATGAAATTTGAGTGGACACCTGAGTGTGAAAGAATCTTTCAACACTTGAAAATATTGTTGACAAGTGTACCTATATTGAAAATTGTTGATCCTAATGAATATTGTATAGTATGCGTTGATGCATGAAAAGGGATTGGTGGAGTCCTTAGTCAGAATGGCCATGTGGTGTGTTATGAATCAAGGAAGTTGAAGGAACATGAGAGATTGTATGACACTCATGATCTAGAGATGGAAGATATTGTTCGTGCCTTGAATATGTGGAGGCACTACCTCATGGGAAAGTGGTTTGAGCTAACAACAAACCATAGTGGTCTGAAAAAAATATTTGGACAACCAACCATGAATTCCATACAAAGAAGATGGTTAAAATTCCTCAGTGAATATGACTTTGGTATAAATCATATCAAGGGTAAAGAGAATAAGGTGATTGATGCACTCAGCAGGAGGGTGCATGAAATGCATGCTATAGACATTAGCATGTGCAAATATGATTTACAGAACAAAATTGTAGAGGCTGGAAAACCAGACTAGATTTATGTAGAAATAAAAGAAAAGTTACAGCAGGATAAAATACAACAGAAAACTGGGGATTATGATTTGAATGAGGATTAATTCCTCATGTATAGGAGCATAATTTATGTGCCAAATGTTCAGGAGTTTAAAAATAATCTACTAACATAAATGCATAAAGTGCCTTATGTTGGACACCCATGCTACCAAAAGATAATTACAGCTGTCAAAAAGAAATATTAGTGACCAGGTATGAAAAAGGAGGTTGTAGATTTCACTGTTTGGTGTCTTGAATGTCAAAAATTCAAGACAGAACACAGACACCCAGCTGGTTTGTTACAACCCTTGCCCATTCCTGAGTGGAAATGGGAAGTTGAAACCATGGATTTCATTACTAAGCTGCTCAGGACTTCCAAATAACATGACTACATTATGGTAGTTGTAGACACGATTATTGAAGTTGCCCATTTTATTATTGTGAAGATAGCCCATAAGGTAGCCAACATTGTTTATATTTATTTGAAGGAAGTAGCCAGACTTCATGGTATACCTAAGACGAATGTGTTGGACAGATATCCCTAGTTCACATTGACTTTTTGGAAGGGTCTCTTCAAAGGATTTGGGACAGATCTAAATTTCATCACAACTTATCACCCTAAGTCATATGGACAAACAGAGAGAGACAAACAGGTAATAAAAGACATGTTGAGAATGTGTGTCATGGACAAACCCTAAAAATGGGAGGATTATTTAAACCTGGTTGAATTTTCTTATAATTATGTGTACCAAGCATCTTTAAAGATGAGTATGCTTGAGGCACTTTACGGAAGAAGATGAAACACACCGGTAAGTCGGGACAATCCATATTATAGGACAATAGTTGGGCTAGACTTGCTCAGGGATATGGAGGATCAAATAGTGAAGATAAAATAGAACTTGAAGGATGCCCAAGATAGGTAGAAAAGTTATGTTGATAAATATATAACTCCCAAATAATTTTTAGTAGATGATCATGTATTTTTTAAAGCAAAAGCAAGGCGAACTTCCCTAAGGTTGGGGAAGTGCTCAAAACTAGAAACAAGTTATTGTTGAACCTTAAAAGACCTGGAAAGGATTGGCCCTGTAGAATATATCCTTGTATTAACCACATCCATGAATATTTATAATGCTTTTCATGTATCTTTACTTAAAAAGTATGTACATGATACTAATCATGTTATTAACTGGAATGTAATTCAGGCGGATCTAGAGGGCGAATTCCAAGTACAACTAGTATGCATTTTGGACCAAAAAAGAAATTAGCTTTGGAATCAAGTCATAAATATAGTAAAGGTCCAATGGACTTGGTACAATTCTGAAGAAGCAACTTGGGAATATGAGGACGTTATGCAAGCAAGGTACCTGCATCGTTTTGTAAAATTTTGAGTTTTTTTATTATAAATGTGTGTGTGTGTGTACTGCAGATAGTGCATAAATAAGGGGGAGGGGAATGTAATACCCCTAGGTTGAACCCTGATTGTAATATATATACAGTTGTGTACATTTGTTGGTGAGCCAGGAAATTTTGGGGCCAATGCACCTATTTTGTATTATGTAATACTGCTCTGATTTAAATGGAAAAACATCATTGTTGCAGACCATCCTGAGAAGAAAGAGTTTGGGGGGATAAACTCCAGGGACTAAGGGTACATGAAGGGGACTAAGATATAGGGGCTTAAGCCAAGGGAAATATTATTAAATATTTCCTAAATTCACTTTGTGAGATATACAAATTTATCCTAAGTTCCCAAAAAGGAAGGAACGAATCACCAAGTGGGTTCAAGGGAGTTTGAGAAGTGATAAGTGGAACTTCATGAACATGCAAATAAAATAGCAAACATTAGTGCATTTTGGGGGGATCTCATCATTCATTCACAGACTCCATGATTATATGTTGCTCTCCATCATTTGTACCATCTACCTGTTGTGGATGTAGGTACTGGTTGTCATCTCCTTACTTTCTTGAGGCACTTGAGGCAGGATTTGTTGGTAATCAAGTTGAAGAGGCAGGTTTTCATGTCTGTAATCATTCTCTCCAAGTGAGAGAATTGTTGGTAATTGTTTCCCAAAGGTGCCAAGTTGCAGCTACAGAACTCTGAGACTTCCTATCCATCTTGTTGTTGAATCCCAAAAGGGAAGTGGGGCAACCAAAAGGGGCACACTCCCTAGGTGGGACAAGCATGTGGGGAAATTAGAGAGTGTAGGTTGGTTGGTAAAACTTGGCACCTAAAATTTGAGAATTATTGTTGAGAGACCTTGTTTGGACTAGTTTTCCTTTCCAAGTGGAGTTTAATCCCAACTCGAGGATGACCTACTATTATTTTGTGGGCAGCAGAGTCTAATCCTGGGAGGAAAGTCAGAGGTCTACATGTAGTTGGTGGATAATTATATCAAATAAGTGTTCATCAGGTGCATGTTTTAATCATTGTATAAACAATTATGTACTTTTGTGTTGGGTATTTGTTGTGTTATTTGCAATTCAACATACTTTTGTAAAAATGGTATAGAAATTGTAATTTGTGCATTCTCTTCCATGGTTATTGTTGTTGAAATTACACTTAAGATTGTACAAAAATTGTAATATGTGATAGTTGTCATGGGTTTCCACTGTTGTAAATACTCCTTGAATATTTGCTGCCAGAACGATATATGTGGTGTTATATTTACCCATAACTATTAATTATGTGGTTAGCATTATTCTTATAATTTTTCTTAGGAAGGGTTAGCCTTCAAGTGGATGATAACAAAAGAGAAAATTTGGTAGTTTGGGCTAGAAATGTTTATGCTTTGGTATGGAAAACTCGTGTGATGAAATTCCCTAGGAGAGTGAGAAGTAGTAAATAACTTAGAGTTTCTTATGATGGGTGAGGTTTCTCTAAGGTCAGGTATAATCTAAGAATAAATCAAGAGGTATTCTTGGTCATGAAGTCCCATTTCAGACTAATAGTCGAGGGTAAATTATGATAAAACCTTGAGAAATCGAGTAACTCCTAAAGAAAACTAATAAACCTATGAAATCTATAGCTTTGCCTCAGAAAGAATCTCCATCATCGATTTTGGCACAGAAAATCAATCGTGACCATTGATCGTTGTCATATTTTTAGAGTAGTCCATGGTTAGGTCGAGATGAGACTCTGAATTGACCAGAACAGTCGATCCATCTAAGCGTGGAGGTAGAAAATATACCACCGTTGGATCTAATTGTTATTATATCAGAGCGAAATTCATTGAAAAGAGTTGGTCAGAGTGGACTTTTGGAGGGAAATCTTGTGTGGTCACAAAAACACTCTGAAGGAGAAACTTCGATGAGCAATCCTAGTCACCGATCAGAGACTAGAAGAGATGTAATCTCGACCATTTATCAGTGTGGAAACCCTTAGATGGGATCGAGAGGAAGCGTGAAGTCGCATTGATGGAAAGATCCTATGTGTACGAGGAAGACATGTAGTGGCCTATAAATGGTCAAGATAATAGAGGGTGGGTCCCTATCGAGTTCAAGCCCTTGGAAAGGTGATTTCATCATTTATTGTTAGATCATAAGGAGGATAAATCATGGTCATTTATTGGAGATGTTGTCATAAGATCTTGATTGTTTGTCAAAGCACGTAGACATTAGATCATTCTAGGGAAATGATGTTGGAGAACTCCAATGGGAAGACTCTGTGGAAAACTCATGACCACCAATTGGAGCCCAATTGTTACAAGTGAATCCCCTTGTAGACAAGTGGATTCCCTCTTGGTCTCTAGACTCCTAAAACCAACACAGAAAGGGTGCTATCATTGGTCACTGACATCCTTTTAGATCTAATTAAGCTAATGGATGAAGAGGAAGAATAAAAGTGTACCTTTTTAATGGTGTTTGTCCTCGCACAATCCAAGTTGAGTTTCGATCCTAAGATCCTCGATAAGTCATATAGAACAAACAAAGATGCAACAAACTTTCTATTCTACTGAGATTAGATCAAAAACATATCTATCTACTAGAGATAAGTTCATGTGGAACAAACACAAACTTGAAAGAAATAGGCCAAGCATATATGTATATTAATGAGTACAAATGAAGAGTACTCACAGACCTTTGATGAAGGTGCAGCAGCTTCTTCCAACTCTCTTTTTCCAAAATTTGCTCAAGTAATCCACACTGATTATGCTTCAATGGTATCTCACTTATGAGATCATAAGTTTGATTCTTTCTATCTTCTCCAATCTCCTCTTTTACGATGAGAAGGCCTCCTTATATAGGCTTGGAGAGGCCAAAACACTTGAGAGATCCTTGGGATAAGTTGAGTATTCTTCTCCTTCAGTTCTGGATCTTCCCTAAGATCATGCCTTGACCTCTAATTCAAATCCAACCACCTTCATAGATTGAGGGGATTCTTCCCTAATTTATCTCAACAAACCAAAATTTGCTTAGGAAGGGTAGCGCTCCCCCAAAATGGGACACAGAGCATTACAACGCTCCCCCCTAGGAGGTCAGGGAGTGCTGGCACTCCTTGACAGTGTATAGGGGAGCATTTCCTTCCAAAAATGACTTTTAAGTGGCTTTCTCCATGGAAAAAGACTTGTACTCCTTGTCAAGTGATTTCTCCTCTTCAAAACTAGTCTTTGAGGTGTCTTAAGTGTCCTTATGATGTCATTAGAGAGACGACATAGGAAAGATAACAGTATGATGTTTGCGACACTTGCGAAACTTATGACCAATATGCGACACTTGCAATATTTGTAACGACGACATTAGCCATCATTGCAATGAGTGATTTTGATGTGTAACAGATTGCCCCCCAAAGTGCGAAGTCAGAAGACGATGATGACTGAAGTACTTTGCAGAATGTTTCGAGCAAGGGTATGGACTTAGAGAGGCTGGAAAAAGATGCACACAACCATCAAACAAATATTATGACATGTTTCAAACCCAAGGCAGGCAGTGATAAAGACTTTTTAAGGTATGGCCGCCATAGAATACACTGGGGACCCATAATTATATTGACAAAAATGTATAGCCACTGAAGATACAATGTGGATCTATACTTCTATGACCCAAACTAATCATAGCCACGAAGAATACACAGTGGATCTATGAGATGACAAGAAATAGTCACGACAAATACAAAGTGGATCTATGTTACAGTATATGTGTCAATGTTCAAAGAAACTCCATCGCAAACTGAGAAAAGTTCATATAAGATTGATGACTCAACCCAGGGTCTTCTTATCGATCTCGATGTATTACGAATCTAACCATGTGAATAGATGTCCTAATGTTGAAAATGGCAGAAACCACTTGATTATTGGTCAATGAGTTAAATCGTTAACAAGCGCAAGGGAAAACACCATTGATGTCAATGATTCCCAAGGTACTCTAGTACATCCCAACGAATGTGAATGGATGAGTTGAAGTCAAACATTCGTGGAATCAACCGATCAGGGGTCAATGATGTAAACCCATTGTCAGAAGCAAGGAGGCCTGACATTGAGGCATGTAGGTCCCAAGGTACTAACTGGTTCCTAAGTCTAGCTCCTCGATAATGTGTTGAAGTTGACAGGAATAGACTCATCGAAGGAGGGCCTTGGTGTATCCCCCACCAACGACACGAAAATGACACAGATATGTAATTGGTGGATCAAATGAACATGGACTAACACAAGTATTGAAACAGGAATTTGTGATGGTTGACTCTAGATAGAGATACTTCCCTTGAACACTGAGGCATAACAGTGGAAACTTGACATGGACCAAAACTTGATAATACAGTGGATATTGTGACTTTCGTCAGGTGACCCAAAGGAGTGAATAAACTCAAAGGATTGGTTCAATGCAGAGGTTCAGTGGATTGAAATGTGTGCAAAGATAAAATGTCGTGTTTAAGGGAGACCGTAACGTTACTAGTAAAGTTCCCAAAAACTGCATGGCTTGTTTCTTTCAATTTGTCCCCCATCCAGATAGACGAGTGCCTATTTTTGGTTTAATGAGATCGAGGAGGGTAACACATGCTTGATATAACTCACCTTCAGTAAGTTCCTCTTCCTTTGTTTAACGAACTGGAAGAAGTAAGGGTTCGGTCCCATATGGGCCCTTCAATGTATGATTGTTTAACGAGTCCAGAGAAGGTAAACTCGGTTTTTTTCATATTTAGAGAGTCTGAAAATGACTTAAAGATGACTCCAATGTGGTCCTTTTTCATAATATTAGTCTCGCGAGGCCAAAAAAGACATAAATTATCACTCAAAAGGTGCCCTTTCAAACCTTTTAACGAGTGGGAAAGGAAGCAAGATCACTTGGAAATATTTTCATGTTTAGAGAGTCTGAAAAGAGCTTAAAGATGACTACAAGGGGTTCCTTTTCCATGTGTCCATGTGGGTCCGAAAAAGAGATAAAAGTTTACCTGGCATGTTCTTATGTGTTTGAGCTTAAGAAAGAACAAAGACTATGCTCATGGATGTGACAAGATGAACAAAACTGCTTCAAAACCTACAAATAGTGTCAAAATTGCTTTTCAAGGGATTAATAAGGCTTCCAAATATTTCTTAAAAACCCAAAAAATAACTATATCTTATGAAAAAATGAAATGTATAAGAGTAAAAGGAGGTAAAAATGTCATTTACCATTTCATTTGTGCAAAGATTTGTAGTAGTGGAGAATTTGTGCTTTGGAGGTGAATCTTGTATTGCTCAATGCCAGAGCTACGGTCAACTATTTTCTTCATCATTTGGACCAGGTTGGTGTTGTTCTTCCTTTCTTTCATTTGCACGGTTCAAATTTTGTCTTAAGGAAATAATTAAAAGAAAAAATTGATTCCCTAGGTTGGCCCAAGTGCCCAAAATGACTCAGCGCCCCTCTAAGATGAGTGGGGAAGTGCTACATGTTTTGGAAAGTGCCCCTGCAAGCTAGGGAAGGGTGCACCAATGCTCTGGTGTAGTGGTGTAGAGGGTGCTTCCCAAAACACAAGGAAAACGCTCAAAGATTGCCAGCGCCCTCTCAAAACATGGAGGGGAGCGTTGGCAATTCTTTGGAGTGCTCTGATGGTTACATTGAGGGTGCGTTGGCACCCTGATGTGCATGTAAAGGGGGCGTTGGCCTCTTAAAAGAGAAAACAAATAATTTTTAAAGTTTTCCAATTGCCCAAAATTTGTCGAAAACATGATTTAATGAATTTTTATTGTTGATAATTGTAGGTGATTTTGGAAATAATCATGCTTGAGTGGAAAGAAAGAGAGCACAAGCTCGATGATGTGTCTCCCTTAAAAATTCCCCGATCGAGAGCCGCATTGAGGAATTGCAGTCTCCTCAAGTTCTTCAAAATGCAAAAAATGAAGAAAGATATTCTTCTTCTTGAATATATGATCGGGCTATGGAATGTTGCAGAACAAGTGTTCCAAATTGGAATGCAACTTATTACAATCGAGTTGGAAGATGTATACTTCATAACTGGTGTCTCAAAAAGAGGGGTTCCCATATTTTTATCCAAACAGAGGGCACTTCATGTGCCCGTGGATGAGTATCTGGCAAACTATTGTGTCCCAGGAGCGATACTAGTGGGAGGCAGAATCGTGATTAAAGATATTAGGGATCTGTCTCTTTGGTCTATTCTATTTTCCATTACGAGTATAGTGGGAAGTACCAGCTCACACCTAGTTTCAAGATCACAGGTGGCCTATGGTTTACAGTGTCTAGATCCAACACTATTCAACTGGAGTGCAGGGTTCCTTCATAATGTGAAGGAACAAATTACGAGACGCAAAGTAGGGCAGAAGAAGTAGTTTGGATATGGTTCATTCCTGGTTTCATTCTTCTTAGAACACATTCCTCAGATGCAACCTTAAATTTCATTAGCAGTACGACCAGTGGGAGAACCACGTATGGAGCGGTGGACTAGCCTCTCTTCGAGACTAGGCTTAGATACAAATTTTAAATTCACCGGTGATTTCTTTGCTTGGCTGAGACGCCAATTGATCATGATAGAAGACTTTCCATATGTCGAAGTAGATTTTCAAGGAAGCATGGACTTGGTTCTTCCAGTAGGATAGGATTGGGATGCATCAGGTGAGAAACCAAAAAATGATCTTATCAAGTGTTTTTTTTTTTTTTAAACATTATATTTTTTTTGGGGGTACATAGAAGAGTATTTAACAGATGTATCATTTCATCGTGCAGATAGGGGAGAAACACATCCGACAGAGATGTCGGCATTGGGGCGTCGCAGAGATGCTCAGATTGTAGTAGATCAGGGGGTAGCAGGAGGAGGCCTACAGGAAGTTGAAAGAAACCTCCAAGGCCTTACGACAGGTATCCCTCCTCTCAAGAGGTAGGAAGTGCCACTACATCTACAGAGACACGTTGTGGGAGTGTCTGAGAGTCTTAACTCTCTACTAAGGCGAGTAGCCCGTGAAGTGATATGTTACTCAGAGCATAATGTAATTCTGAAATATTAGAGATCTTACTGGCGATTGTATAGTCTGTATAACGATGCTTATGGGTGTGAGGACCCACATTTTGCCTATCTATGTACCATTTTGATGTAATCAAACATTTTCAGTTATGTCGTATATATATACATTTCCAATTTTTTACAGTGCCAAATTATTTTCAAATAATTATGTCTTGTATGTGATGCGTTTTAATTTACATGATGATATATGGTTTGATTTATTTCCTTTATGAAAACTCATCTATGTGTGAGATACCTATCCATGATGTAATTTGTTAATGAATCTGAAATCGTGTTGAGTTTTCTTGGTATGTGTCTATATTCGATAAAATCAAACATTATTTCAAGATGGAGAACTCGTAGATGGAGACATAGTATGATAGGATTGTGAATAGTGTAGACTCTATATAGATGACAGACTACGAGTTGAGAGTCCAGGTTGATGGTCATATGAGAAACACCTAGGGAAGAGGCTTCGGTTAAAAGTCTAATGACAGCATGATATTCTTCCATGTTATTAGTTGTCGACCCTAAGAAAATACCTCCTAAGCTCACCAACTCGACAGCGTGGTAAATGAGCCAAGCTGCAAAATCAATGTTCTGAGTGTGTCGACTAGCGCCATCCGCAAACCCGACAAAGATAGGAAAGCAGGATGTCATTTATGCATGCAAACACAAGACACAATATAAGTGGCTAAGGAAAAACTCATGCACGCAAGAGAAAAAGACACACCAAAATAAAAATACAATAGTGTACAAATCATGTATGCTATATGTCCTAGGCATAGTACTTCTTAAGGTAAATCCTGTTCCGAGGCTCACCCAGGGAAATTCCATCGTAGTCAACTAGCTCGTGGGTGCCTCTATGTAGGAAATGTTTCATGATGTAGGGACCATGCCATAGAGGTTCTAAATTCCCTGTCCCTAACTTGTCATGAGCCTAGTCATAAGCGAGGACTAGGTCTCCTTCTACAAAAGTGTGAGGATGGACAGAGTTGTCGTATTGATTTTTTATTCGCTTTTGATATGTCTCATTGACGAGAGAAGAATCACGACATGTTTCATCCATCCTATTCAAATGTAAGAAATGTTCTTCTTCAACAGAAGTGTGGGGCAGGAGTTCTACTTTGAGTTTTAGCGAAGGAATTTCACACTCGATTGGTAAAACAGCTTCAATGCCATATACTAGTTGGAAGGGAGTGAATCTAGTAGCATTTTTTACTAAGGTCTGATAAGGCCAAAGAGAAAAGAAGAGTTGTAAATGCCAAGATGTCTTGTTTTTTTCGACCATCCATTGGATCATAGTTTTGAGGACCTTGTTGATAGCTCAAATTGTCCGTTAGCTTGAGGATAATACGAGGATGATTTCTCATGGCAAAAACTCAGCTTGGTATGCAACTCACTCATCATCTGGCTTTGAAAATGTGAACCATGATCAGTAACAATGGCTTGTGTAACACCAAAGTGAGTGATGATGTGATTGAAAAAGAAAAGGGATACAGTACGGCCATCATTCAGAAAGGTAGGCATAGCCTCAGCCCATTTTGTAAAGTAATTGACGACGACGATTATATAACTGTGCCCCCCGGCTTAGGTAGGCTTACACTGCATGAAATCAATTCCCCATTTGGAAAAGGGGCTGATGGAAATAATGGGGTGCAGCAGAGCAAGGTGGGTGCATGCCTTGTTTTGAAACACTTGGCAGGGTGGGCACTTTTTGATGGCCTCAATACAATCCTTAAAGATGGAGGGCCAAAAGTAACTGGCACGTAAAAAAATTTGGGCTAAAGCCATCCCAGAAAGGTGACCACCATAGGCTCCAAGGTGATAGTCATTAAGGAAACGTTTAGCCTCTTCATGAGTTAGACATCGTCATAGGATAGTGTCAATGCAACGATGATATAAAGTGTCACCGATAATAAGGTAACGACAAGAATGGTGGCGAATACGACAATGTTCTTCACGAGAGATATTGGGCTGAAAACATTAGGTCTGGAGATAGAGGATGATGTCTCCATACCAAGGATCAGAAATTCTAATGAGGAATAGAGATTCGTCAGGAAGAGAATCTCTAGGATCAGTGTCTTCATCAGCATGGGGAAAATCGCAAATGAGTTCCACAAACACCAAGGAATTTTTAGATTTGGTCTTAGCAAATTCAAGATCAAATTCTTGAAGGATGACGATCCATTTAGAGTATTTTGCCCCAAGCACCTGACGTGTCAGAATGTGATACATGGAGTTAGATTCCGCAATAACCATGGTAGTGCATAGCAAAATGTAGTGAAAAAATTTTAGGATAGCGATGACGGCTTCCAGAGCCAACTTCTCAACATGTGAATAATGGAGTTTGGGTCCAGATAGACTCTTTCTCAAATAATAAATCACATGTTCTTCATTGGATGAGTCCTCTTGAACTAACACCATGGAAATAGTGGAAGTAGAGGTTGCTAAGTAAAGGATATAATCCTTCGTATAGTCTGGCAGATGCAACAAAGGAGTGTGGGTCGGTGCATGCTTAAGAGCATCAAACGATCATTGAGCAATGTCATCCTAGATGAAAGGGGCATCTTTCTGCAACAATCGCATGAATCCTTTAGTGATCTCATCGTAGTTATAAATAAAGCGGCAAAGAAAGTTTTCTTTCCCCTACAAAATTTTGATTTGTCGCAAGTTGTTAGGTGGGGGTAAAGCTAGAATAGCTCTAATATTTAAGGGATCCACCTGAATCCCGTCCTTAGAGACATCAAATTCGAGGAGTCGACCTGATTTGACAGCAAAAATACACTTATGTGGGTTCAAACGAATGCGGTAGAACTGACATCGAAGAAAAATAGCTTGTAGATGACCAAAATGGTCGTATCGACTAGATGAGTGGGAGGTAAGTCGTCGATGTAAGGTTCCACAATATGTTTGATATCATGGAAAGTGTAGGACATGGCTCACTGGAATGTAGCACCATCATTTCTAAGGCCAAATGGTAGTTTCCGATAGGCAAAATTTCCCCATAGGCAGATGAAGGTTGTCTTATGTTGATTAGGTGGTAAGATGTCAATCTGGTTATACCCTGAGAAACCATCCATAAAACAGAAAATTACGCTACCAGTGCAATTATCAATAATCTGGTCGATGAAGGGTGTACGGTAGTTGTCTTTCAGACAAGCCTTGTTAAGGTCCCTATAATCAACATAGACACGAATTGTCCCATGTTTCTTAGTAATCGGAACGATGTTGGAAACCCATTCTGTCAAGGGGATAGGATAAATGAAGCCAGATTTCACTAAATTTTCAACCTCTGCCTCAATGGTCACGGTCTTCTTAGGATGGACCGGGCAGATTTTTTGTCAAACAGGCTTAATACCTGGGTAGGTTTTAATCTCATGCACAACAATTGATGGATCTATCCCTGGCATATCTTCGTAGCTCTAAGCGAAGACATCGCGAAATTCTTTAAACAAAGAAGTATAAGAGACCACTTCCTCAGGCGAGCAATTAGCACCGAGGTTAATGTTTTCCATGACACCTTCCTTGATCGAAATATCAATAACGATCGTAGATGAAATGTTTCCCAAATTCCCCTCAGAAAGAGTATCTTGTGTGAGGATGGGAGATTGTGGAAAATCGACAACATTAGGAGGTAAGATAGAAATTATATCTTCTTGAATTTCTTCGAGAGGTGGAAGAAAAGAGGAGCGATGATGGCTATCATCCCAAGGAACATCGTTGATGCTAATAATTTCCATTATAGATTCATCAGAACAACAAATTTTTGAAATGTAGTCGAACGCGGATGACAAGGAACTTAACCACGATGGCATCGAATAAGTGTCAAATGCCAAGAGATGTTGTTCATATGAGGAGGGAGAAGCAGATTGGATGGCAACATATGAGGTTTCAACTAGACTAAGTGGCATGTTGTCACCTAGTGCATCGAATTCCAACGAACTAGGTACAACCCAAGGGTCAGATGATTCCAAGGATTGGTAAACCATATTCAAAATCATATTGATTGTGGAAATATGATGTGTAGTGGGTGGAAGTGGTGTAGGGAAGGTACCCATAAGGCTGGATTCTTTCAACAAGCCAACACCAATGCTTTCATGCATGATCTTGTGATCTCCCAAAAAGGGAATATTGTTGGTAGCAGGAGTGCGAGCATCAGGTGTACGGTAATCTAACTAATCGATGGTGACGATTTTACCTTGATGAGGAAATTGCACATATTGAAACATTGAAGAAGCTACGACAGTCATGGAATAGAACCGACTTCTTCCAAGTAAAAGGTTGTAATCAAGGGGTGCATCGACCACCTCGACATCAACAGTAACAGTTTTGTCACCTAACTGGATGGCTAAGGACTGTAATAGTCCATGAGGGTGAAAAACTCACCTGTCAAATGCTCATAACATAGTGGGGGATTGATTAAGTGTAGGGGATTTCAACCCTTTCCAACAGGCTAAAGACATGACACAAGTAGAATCTCCCTCATCCAAGATAGTGCGATGGATGTGTTGATTATGAACTACAACATCAATCTGAAATGCGAGTTGGTGAGAGAGTGGTGATTTGAAATTGTCCATATTAAACATGATGTTATTAGACGACTCAGGATCAAAAGTGTTGATGGCAGCCAAGAGTGTTCTACATTGACTAGGGCAGTGTTGTAGAACTTCTAGAGTAGACATAGCACATGGGGCTTGAGACAAATCTTCAACGATGTTGTATTTTTGGCATCTCGTGAACTATGATTGAAAGTACATTTACAGATGGTACTCTTGGGAGGGAGTAAGATCGAATAGTAAGAATGCTTCTCATTCTGTAGTGATCCGGATGGAGGATTAACGGAAGGAGAACTAACAGTCGGAAGAGAAGGATCTGGTGATGAACCGTTAGAAACTTTTTCTTTATCGAGTTTAACTAGAGTGTCATAAGTCGTAGAGAGAGTTGTTAAATCAATGCCACTAAACATATAAATGTGAGCACTCGTGGAGCCTTCATCATGAGAAGGGTGGTTGGTACTGCCCTCGAGAGAGGGGGTTTGAGAAACCATTGACTGTTGCTGAGGAAAAGGATGTGTAAGCATGGCGGGTTGGGAATTTTCCTTAAAAAGTTTGGCCACTTCATCGCGATGTGGACAATCTCGGGTGTAGTGATCGTCATTGCAAATAAGACAAGGGAACTTTGATTTCCACTGTGGTTGCTTTTTGTTAGCAGGTCGTGGGTTTTGAGCTTTGGGTTGCTCATTATTATTATTCTTTTTGTTTTTTTTCTCTTTACCTTTTTCTTACCTCCATTTTGTTGTGAAGGGGTAGACTGAACTGCATTCACATCAGAGATTTGGGTATAAGAGGAGGTATAGGGTGCATTCGAACTAGGAGCGGACATGGAAGTATATCGATGTGCAGCTCCAGTCGATTGGGATGTAGATTGAGTCTTGACGGAACCAATAACACCATCTGCATGCAATGAGGATGAAGGTTTGGATGGATCATTAGTGGCTTGGGTAGCATTGGGAATCAACTCATATAAAGCACCAGACTGGGAATAAACCAAATCTAAGTATTGGTCTCGGGCAATGGCTTCTTCTTCGGTAACTACACCACCCATAGCGACATCACAAGAAATCAGGGGTAAAAGTGATTTGGTAAACCATTCCACCAATAATTGGTCAGGAATGACCGCTTTGATCAACCTTCATCGTCGTCTCCATTCATGAATATGGTCAGAGATGTGTACAGAGTTAGTTTGATGAAGGGAAGTCAAGAGCTCAGTACCCATCTCATATCGAATGGGTAGCTGAAAGTGTGTGAGGAAGGACATGGAAAGGGAGTTGAAGTCTTGGAAATAACCACGTGGTAGTTTAATATACAACTTGTTTGCTAAGCTCGTAAGTGTTCGCTATAAAAGATGCAAACGTATGGATTCGTTCGTTAAGGAGTTTGAGGAACACCACAAATGAAAAGTCATTGCATGATTGTTTGGGTCTTCTCTAGCTTTGTCATCAAATTTTGGAATATCAGAAGGGATTTTAGCTAGAATCATTGGCCAGAAAGGGTAATGTAATATAGGATCATTGGTTAACTGAGGTAAGTTTGGGAGATCTAGAGTAGCAAGAAACGGTAGTTGTCGATTAACCTACGGGTGATATTGGTGGGGCATAAGAACACCAGTAGGACTGTACACTAGTTTAGGTGGATAATTGTAACCAGTGGGTCCTTCTGCATAGGGTTGTCGCTGACTAGAGTACACAGGATTCAAGGGATTTTGAGAAACATGTGTGAGCAAAGGATAACCGAATGGG
>ML786696.1:23114-39133 GCA_009831015.1 Picea engelmannii | reverse complement strand
AATTCGTATTCATCAAAAATAAGGACCATGGGGTGGATCTGTTTGTTGACTGGCTCTGAACAAAGGGTAGACTGCTCCTCTGGTTGTCTTTCCTCTTCTTGGCTCTCCCTAGGGTTGGATCCTTATCCATCATAAATAGGACCCCCGGGTAAATTCTTCCCTTCCTCATCCTGCTCGGCGTCTCCTGAAATACCGAGGTGGATGATTTCCTCGTGATAATTTTCTTTAGCGAGCAAAGGATAAGGTTCTGTGACCTGCTCTTGGAAACCCAGCATATCAAGCTCAGACTCTAATTCGTAACTATCATAAGTGGTCTGGCTGCTCTGACAAGAAAAAGGTGATGTCGGGCTCTGCTGCTCCTCTTCCAGATAATCATCGAAGTCGGGGGGAGACAAAGCTTCTTCAACTTGCAGAAATGAAACTATCCCCCACTCCTCCCTTTCAACCCCGAATGTAAACACATTATGGGAACTCTCGTGAAGGAAAAGAGAGCAATCATCTTCCACAACTACCTCTTTATTGCTTTGATCTGAGATAGCAATATCATCGGGGGTAGATGCCAACTCATCTAATAAATCTTCAACAATCTCTTCGAAAGAGTTGCTCAGAGCGTCTGCCTCAAGGACTGGAAAATCCTTTGCACAGTCTTCATATTTCAACCCTTCTAATTGGGCAGAGAGATATTTCACCTGCTCTATCAACTTACTCAGGGTGCCATCCTCCTCCCTAGGAACTTTATCACTTTCATAACCTGCCTCAGATGCATATGGATGGGGAGGAGAAGGGACTGAGTTCTGATCCAGGTCATCAAGATCCTCCCCACAACTTTCATCAGAAACAACTTTCTCTTGTATAGAGTCATGGTATCCCTCACAACAATTATGACAAATTAACTTAGGGGGATACAGCCTCTGACAATAGGTGGTGAAAGCTGCATGAAAATCACTGAGTGAAGAAATGGTAGCTGGGGGTAAAGAATGATACCATTTACGTGCATCCCCCACTAACGAGAACATGAACATTTTCAATAATACATCCTCATGATGTATCCCCCACTGATGCATGAGTTCATGAAACTCACTGAGGTGCTGAGTCGGGTTGTCCTCTTCACCTTTTCCAAATATGGGCAAATAATCACCCCATTCATCTAGAGAGGGGACAACATTAGGAAAACCAGGAATAGCAAAGAAATTAAAAGGAGCAAACCTGCGAGCAAGGATTTTCTCCATATCGAACCAGTGGAGTCGCCAATCGATCCTTGAATCATGAAGTCGCCAAGTGAAATATGCGCAGCTTCAAAAATGCCTGGTCCTTGTTCACCATCAAAGGCCAGATATTAACATTGTCGCTACCCCAGGAAGCTTCTCAGCCTGAGAAAGTAGCTGTTAAAACCTTCTCGAGAAAGCTCCTTAGGGTCGGCTTTCAGGCGTGCCGATAGTAGTCACAGCTGAAACAGTGATGTGGAAACAATGGAGTCGCCACAGTGGAGTCACCAGGTGCACAGTAGCAATCTTTAAGGGATCTGATGTCTGATGCACCTTCAGAATCAGAGGCTCAATGTCGTTCTACCCAGGGAAAATCTTCAACTTCGTCCCCGGCAACGGCACCAGAAATGTTAGTGTCAGAAGTCACTCCTGGATTTCTTGCAGGAGCAGAGCCCGAAACCCATCAGATTAATGTCACGGTTTATTTTAAATGGTGATCGAATGGGGGTAAAGACTCAAGGAAATATCATTCTAACTCAGGGACTGAGTCTGGTACGTAAAGAATGAAGGAGGTCTGGAATCCCAACTTCAGCCAGTGGGTTGATTTAAAGTTGAACAGGTGGAAGACTTAGGAGAAAGTGAACAAACAGCTCTGGGCATTAGGCTTGCAGCGGTTTGTAGGGGAAAAACTCTGAAAGCAGGATCCTCCTGGTTCAGGGCTTCAAGAAACTGAAAGGGGACTTGACTGGATCCTCCAATTCCAAGTCGTTCAGCGTTAAAGAAATCACAGAAACCGATTAGAGGCTTCGTAACTATTACAGTGATCCATTACAACATCATCCTATAATAGCTACAGCTCGACTGGATCCTCCAATTCCGAGCTGCTCTAACACAGTGTAAAAAAAGTTATGAAAGAAACTGGCATCCATAAGGAAAGAAGTCTCCAAATCTCATACATAACCAGAACAACAATGCTTCATTAAAACTTTACAGCCGGGAGCTCTGCTCAACCATCGATGCCTTCAAAAATGGCAGAGATACCTACATATACTTGGAACAAAACACTGGAAGATAAATCGAGACATCGCATTGAAGACATTACATCTTCACATTTATTGCGCATGTAGTCTCTGGACGTTCATGAACTTCAGTCAAACGTAATCGCATTCCAAAGGACCTGTGAATGAATTGACAAGATTACAGTGATTTCTGGGCTTTCCATTTATGGAGGAAACGATGTTCAACCACCATTAACTACTGCAATAACTGATTCACTGAGATCGGGAAAGACCCGGTCGACTTTGTATCAACAGGAAATGGAGGCCTTCGTGACGACTGGGAGACTTGACACAAAGTGATGGACAGATGGTGACCAGGCAGGGGTAGTTGGACACGCTCGATGCAGATATGGGATGAGGATAGGCCATGTGGATGGATGGGCAAAGGGAAAGTGATAGGGCAAATGTACGTGGCAGGATTCACGAGCTTTCAAGTGTACGAGCCGGGTGGACAAGACACAGGGGCCGGGAAGAAAATATGAGTTGGCATGACACGAGGATGGACGTGGCAGCAAGGAAGCGTGTGATGAGGTTTCGGGCTTTCGGGGATTCAGGATTCGCGAGTTTGAAGTGCACGAGCTCCTTGCCTCTGGGATCCCCGATATCCCAATGTGCGATGAGCTCCTCCTCCTGGGAGCTAGCCCCTACCAGCTAGACCATAGTCCATATGACCTGTCCCTGTGTGACCGCGGTCCAACTTTCCATCGAGTTTTCGGCGTTCTTGACGACACGATGCTTGTGTCCACGAAACTTGTGATTCCCCGAAACCCGATGGCTCAAGTCCATTGACTTGTCGATGATCCACTCCTTGGTGCAAAGCCTGCCACCTGTTTTCCACTATTGAAAGTTGCTCCCGACATCAGAAAATCGGGTATCGAGATATCGTGATTCCCGTTGTCATGTGCATGGGACTTTCAGCTCCCCGATCCCCGACTCTATAGGATCTCTCACCACGTGCCTCTGCTGACGGACGGCTCTGATTCGGTCGGGAAATCGTGTATCACAATTCACTTATGTAAGAGTTCCCTGCCTCCAGAAACTTCGATCCTCCGATGGACTGAAATCCCGACTCTCCTTCTGATGTCTGACGCGTGTCCTGCCAAGATCAACGGCTAGGATCCCATCAGTCTTTAGAGGCTCGAAAGGTCTCGCCCCTCTTACCCTTTAAAATCCCGATACCACAATTGTTACTAACAGTAGGGAGCGCCAGCAATCTGGTAGCAAGGGTAGGGGAGCGCTAGCCTCTAAAAATTTAGAAAAATGCCTAGAAACGCAAAAAATCAAGTAAACTCAGTCAATCAAATTGAGTGTGATGAAATCAAGAGCCAATCAACCAGATCTAAGAATCAAAGAGATAGTATGGAGAAGGTCAAAAAGTGGGAAAAAGGCCAAAACAAGACCTAGGAAAGGCATAAAAAATCAGAGCTCCTCCCTAGTGGAGTTGTCAATTTCTGTTATTGGTGAATCCCCTTGCGGACAAGTGGATTCCCTCTTGGTCTCTAGACTCCTAAAACCAAGATATAAAGGGTGTTATCATTGGTCACTGACATCCTTTTATATCTAATTAAGATAATGTATGAAGAGGAGGAAGAAAAGTGTACCTTTTTAATGGCGTTTGTCCTCGTAGAGTCCAAGTTGAGCCTCGATCCTAAGCTCCTCGATAAGTCCTGTAGAACAAACAAAGATACAAGAAACTTCCTATTCTACTGATATTAGCTCAAAAACAAATCTATCTACTAGAGACAAGTTCATGTGGAACAAACACAAACTTGAAAGAAACAGGCCAAACATATATGCATATTAATGAGAACAAATGAAGAGTACTTATAGACTTTTGATGAAGGTGCAGCAGCTTCTTCCAGCTCTCTTTGTCCAACCTTTGCTCAATTAATCCACACTAATTATGCTTCAATGGTATCTCACTTATGAGATCATAAGTTTGATGCTTTCTATCTTCTCCAATATCCTCTTTTACCATGAGAAGGCCTCATTATATAGGCTTGGAGAGGCCAAACCACTTGAGAGATCTTTGGGATAAGTTGAGGATTATTCTCCTTTTGTTGTGGATCTTCCCTAAGATCATGCCTTGAACTCTGATTTGAATCCAACCACCTTCAGAGATTGAGGGGATTCTTCCCTAATTTATCTCAACAAAGCAAAATTCGCTCAAGAAGGGTAGCGCTCCCCCAAAATGGGGCACAGAGCGTTGCAATGCTCCCCCCTAGGAGGTCAGGGAGCATTGGCACTCCTTGATAGTGTATAGGGGAGCGTTTCCTTCCAAAAATTACTTTTAAGTGGCTTGTTCCATGGAAAAAGACTTGTACTCCTTATCAACTGATTTCTCCTCTTCAAAACTAGTCTTTGAGGTGTCTTAAGTGTCCTTATGATGTCGTTAGAGAGACGACATAGGAAATATAATAGTATGATGTTTGCGACACTTGCTAAAATTATGACCAATATGTGACACTTACGAAATTTGTAATGACAACACTAGCCATCATTGCAATGAGTATTTTGATGTGTAACACCAGTTGAATGATAATATTGAGTGTAGATCTTGGTGGGTCTCACTTGGAAGAGGTTGGGATAAAGGTGACACCATGATGACGAGGGGTGCCAACATGTCCAGAGAAGAATACATGGAAACCTGTAATTCATAGAAATGACAAGAGGGGAACCCTGTGGTGTTAATCCCTTGGGACAGGTGTCACATGTTGGTTGTTTGACAAGGATCTGGAAAATAAAGACAATGAGGACCATCAATCTCATCGAAGATGTGATAAGAAGATATAGACTATTAGATTCAGAAGCATCATCATCAAAGAGTGGGAGGTTAGTGTGGTCAGCTTTGACCAAGAAGTGTCAACAACAAAAAATTAATTGTCAATGATGACATAAGTCATGATTAACAACAATCGTTGGTCAGTGGATAGTTGAGATCAAATATTAGTCGTTGATCCATCATACGGTTCACATCACATGGTAAAGGATGGACGATAACGCCCATGTAAGTTGGCATCGCCGAAGTGATATGGACCATAGAGATCAAGTGTAACACACATGTTTCCCCCAGCTTCTAAATATAACTACAACTTGACAAAAGACTATGGGTGTTGGCACATAGAATTGTATTCCAATAGTCTCCATAAAGTGCACCATTGATTTTGAATTTGGCATTGCGAAACGGCGTTGCGAATTGGTTGAAGAGGAGAGTTGGGGGTTCGTTAGATTGAAAACATATATGTTCACATTCACAGACATCAACATCAATCTTAGGGTTACCAGGTACTCCATGAGGTTTTTCATACTATTTTAAAGGCTGAGAGAAGTGTTTTTGATGTTTTATCATTGGCGTTGCGAACTGGTTAAAGAGAAGAGTTGGAGGTTCAACTACTTGCAGACACCCTTGGGAAATTTCAAAGATACAAGCATCAAACTTAGGACCACCAGGTACTCCATGAGGGTTTTAATCTTTTTTGAAGGTCGAGAAAGTGGTTTTGGATGTTTTTTCCTTTTGGCGCTGCGAACTGGAAAACGGGGGCGTTGTGAACTCATTTCATGTAGTAGCTACTTCTAAAGATTTGATCATAACTCCAAAACGGTGATGTGGGTTTTTCTAAAATGTTTTTTGGAGTAGAATGTTAATGGCATTGACTTGTTGAACAAATTTCAGCCTAACCCAATTTGTAATTCGAGAGATATAATTAAAACACCAGTGCGCTACAAACTCTATGTTTTGCATAGTTGTTGGATATTCTCCTTGTTTGGAAGTTGCCACATGTCAAGGAAGGTTTGAACGGTATCCTATGAGTTAGTTGGACATGAGGGGCATGTGTTCCATCTCCAGATTAATCAGGATCACCTGTTTCAAAAGGAATTTATCATCATAGACAAAATCCCAAAAAATAGGAATTTGTTAGGCTTTTGTTGGAATATTTTGTAACAAGACTCCTAAATGGAGGAGGATCCCATGTAACTCCTTGGTGTATACCTACTTAGGGTAGATATATATTATTCACTATAAATGAAAGGTTTTTTTATGAGAAAAGGATTGGATTCATGATCCAAGAGAAGAGAGAGGTGGAGGAGCAGTATAGTTGTTCATTTGTAAGCCTAGGGGTCTGTTGTAATTAGCATTTCTACTATTAAAGATTCATGAGAGTTGTTTATAAAATTTTCATTTTTGTTTTCCATTTATTTTTTTAGCTTCTTGATTGAATATATTGCGGGTTTTGAAGATCAAAGATTGTCTTTCGTTAACGGATCCCTGAGCAACAAAGGATCTATTATAGATGGCATGTTAATCATTGTTTCTATTCAAGCTTCTTTTCAATTTATTCTGCAGAGAGGATCTTTGTTTAGTATACATTCTTTTGATTGTTCACTTTCCTTTCTTCTAATCATCATCATATAAAATCTTGACCTTATATTTAGCTTGATTTCCTTCAATCTGAAGATTTTTTTGACTCCATCCACAATGGTCGATCATTGATCTACAGTCAGATTATTGTCCTTCTTGTTCTTTCTTGTTGATCTGTCCAATTTTAAATTGATTTAATTTTTCAGGTTCGATGGTAGGGGCGAGACCTTTGATTTTGATATTGTCATATAATAGATATTTTGTTCTTGTTGTGTAAACCAAATTTAAGACACTTTGTTTCTAAATACTTACTTTTTGGTCTATACTTTAGGATTTCCTTTTGTGATTGACACCTTTTCTGAGTTTTCGTCATCCATATGTAACCTTGATATAAACAATTATCTATAAATTTTGATGGGTATTGGGCTTGCACTCATGGCAGTATGAGTGTGACTCTCAATGTTAACATTTTTGGCGTCTTTGTTGGGGACGACAATGAAGACACCTTCCCTAGGTGAACTATGATGATTAGATCTAGCTTTGGATGGTGAAATGAAGCTAGACACTTCTAGATTGTTTATCTTTCACCATGGAGACTCCATTATTCAGATATCTATTGGTGACTCCATTGTTTTGAAATGGACAAGATCCTAGCTCAGACGTATGCATGACTTCTCTTATATACCTGGATTTCCAAATCTTGTACTTGATAGAGAAGCATGGGAACCTTTCCTTCTGAGGTTTGGGGGAAACAAGCATGATCATCCTGGTGAGAACTTGTTGGATTTTCATGAGTGTATGCATGGGCTAAATATTTATCATGAGCATGTTCTTGTTAAAATGTTCATATTTTCTTTGGAAGGACATGCTCGTGAGTGGTGTAGAACCCTCCCTGTTGCTAGCATTCATTCATTGAAAGATTTCCATAGTGAATTCAATGGTTATTGCAAATAGAGGTATTATGTTGATCTTATTTATGAGGAATGTTGTATAGAATTTGAACTTATATATATAATATCTGCCAATTTTAAAGATCGGGGTGCTAGTAGTGAAGGAATTGTTGAAGGAGTATTTGTTCATCACGTTCCTCAACCAGTTTCCAGTGTTTTTCAATGTGATATACTTTTCCTAGAAATTGGAATAGAAGCAAATAATCAAACAAATGAAATTCGTCGTGGTCATGAAACTAGTAATATGCAAAGACAATCCAAACTTCATTTGGAACAACATGTAGAAATAGTTTTCCTTGATCCAATGGTAGCTAATTTGGAGGATTTTATCAGCATGAGTTATGCACCTTTTATCTCAGAACAAAAGGATAGCAAAATACTTAATGTAACAGATTTTGCACATGAGTTTTCCCAACTAGAATTTCATCATGAGCTCCAAGATCCAGTAGTTGTTTTAATGGATACAGTTTTTCAAAAGGCCCCTTATGTTGCATCTTTGGATTTGATAAGAATTTTCAGTTGTAAGTATGAACTATTGATGAATATTTTGCTGCAAATGTTATATTATTTTTATGCTTTCATCTGCAATATACAAGAAACTTGTTTTACTAGCCAAATGGTTGCATGGCTTCACTGGAAATATGAGTATACTTAAGAAGAGAAGCTCAATTGGATAGAATAATGTAGGAATGTATATAAATAAGCTCAATATGCAAGCATTGCATTGAATGTTTTTTGGTTTTCAATAAATGATCAGAGGTGCTCTCAAGGCGTAGATAAAGTACAGATTGTAGAGATGGAATGGATAAGGCACTAGAATTGCATGTTCTTGGAGCCTGACAGGGAGGTCTCCATCCCCTATGGATCCATATTCTAGCACATAGAATTGTAGTCCAATAGTCTCCTTGAAGTGCGTCATTGATTTTGAATTTGGCACTGCGAACTGGTGCTATGAAATGGTTGAAAAGGAGCGTTGGGGGTTGGTCATCTTGCAAACATATTTGTTCACATTCACAGACATCATCATAAATCCTAGGGTTAACAGGTACTCCATGAGTTTTTTCATACCATTTTAAAGGCTCAGAGAAGGGTTGTTGATGTTTTATCATTGGCGTTGTGAACTGATTAAAGAGGAGAGTTGGAGGTTCAACTACTTGCAGACACCCTCGGGAAATTTCAAAGATACCAGCATCAAACTAAGGACCACCAGGTACTCCATGAGGTTTTTCATCTTAGTTGAAGGTCAAGAAAGTGGTTTTGGATTTTTTTTTCCTTTTCGCGCTGCGAACTGGCAAACAGGGGCACTATGAACTCATTTCATGTAGAAGTTGCTTCTAAATATTTTATCATAACTCCAAAATGGTGATGTGGGTTTTTTTGAAATTTGTTTTGGAGGAGAATGTTAATGGCATTGAATTGCTTACCAAATTTTAGTCTAACCCAGTTTGTAATTCGAGAGATATAATTAAAAAGTGCACTGCAAACTGGTGTTGCAAACTCTTTGTTTTGCATAGTTGTTGGATATTCGCCTTGTTTGGAGGTTGCCACATATCAAGGAAGGTTTGAATGGTATCCTAGGAGTTAGTTGGACATGAGGGACATGTGTTCCATCTCCATATCAATCAGGATTACCTATTTCTAAAGGCATTTATCATCATAGACAAAATCCCCAAAAAATAGGAATTTGTTAGGCTTTTGTTGGAATCTTTTGTAACAAGACTCCTAAATGGAGGAGGATCCTATGTAACTCCTTGGTTTCGACGTCCATGGGGTAGATAGAGATTATTCACTATAAATTAAAGGGTTTTTTATGAGAAAAGGGTTGGATTCATGATACAAGAGAGGAGAAAGTTGGAGGAGTAGTTTAGCTGCTCATTTGTAAGCATGAGGGCATGTTGCAATTATCATTTCTGCCATTAAAGATTCATGAGAGTTGTTTATCAGTTTGACATTTTTGTTTTCCATTTATTTTTTTATCTTCTCGATTGAATATATTGCAGGTTCTGAGGATCATAGACTGCCTTTGATTAACGGATCCCTAAGAAGCAAAGGATTTGTTGTAGATGGCTTGTTAATCATTGTTTGTATTCAAGCTTCTTTTCAATTTATTCTGTAGAGAGGATCTTTGTTTAGTAGACATTCTTCTGATTTTTCACTTTCCTTTCTTCTAATCATCATCATATAAACTCTTAACCTGATATTTAGCTTGATTTCCTTTAATCTGCAAAGTGTTTTGACTCCATGCCCAATGGTAGATCATTGATCTACAGTCAAATTAGTGTCCTCCTTCTTGCTCTTTCTTGGTGACCCACCCAATTTTAAATTGATTTAATTTTTCAAGTTCGATGTTAGGGGAGAGACCTCTAATTTTTATATTGTCATATAATAGATATTTTGTTCATGTTGTGTAAACCATATTTAAGACACTTTGTTTCTAAATCCTTACTTGTTGGTCTATACTTTGGGATTACCTTTTGTGATTGACACCTTTTCTGATTTTTCCTCATCCATATGTCACCTTGATATAAACAATTATCTATAAATTCTGAAGGGTATTGGGCTTGCACTCATGGCATTCTGAGTGTGACTCTCAGTGCTAACAATGGGAAGACGAAATATGTGTGTATGTTGGAATTGATGAACCTTTCTGTTATAAAAGGTAATGTATGTATTTATGTTATTAATTAAAAATGGATGGTGTTGCATGACTGTTGTAGGGGATTTCCAAAGTAGATCATTATGTTATGAGAGAGATGGTGAGGGGAACCAGAAATGGTTGAGATGACCCCCACCAGACCAGTACCTTACTTGATTTAATTACTTAGACTCGGAATATTCCTCTGACCCAAAAATAAGTTACCAGTCAGGCTGGTAGTAGGAGTCCTAATCAAGAGTTAATGAGGAGATTGGCAAAGTACCCATCTAAAATACTTCCTAACCTAACCATGAATTGGGGAATCAGACCCACGCAATATTGTTGAGGAAGGAAAGAAAAGAAGGTATTTGTGGGCAGAGAGGATTGGCGAGGAAGATGAGTCAAGAGAGCATTCTTCCATAAAGAGGAGAGTGTGTGCAGCTCTCTGGTTCTGAAGAGAACTGAGAAACAAAATTTTTATGGGTGTAAGAAGTTATTGGCAGTGTTTTCAATCCAAGATGATAAATGGGGTTGCAGAGAGATGAGTGACTAAAGAAGTACTCATTGTAGGCCCCCTTTCTTGGTGGAGAGAAAACCATTTTTCCAAGTTCCTTTGGGAGGAGGAGAGTGATCTATGTCGCTGACTATCATTGAACAAGAACTAATATTCTCTCTCAAAGAATCATGATCTAGCTAGCGGGTGGACAGCGGTAAATCCATTGAGGAGTGGTTGTACTTTCGGTTGGGTGGAAATGGGCACCCCTCTCAAAATTTGCTTCATGATTCTGGTTTCTTGATAAGTATTTTTTTACTCTGTGTATTGGAATGGAAGTGATGGTTGAATGTCTATGTTTATGATTAAATTTTACATTGTTTGATTAATCATTAGAAATTTTTACTATTTTTCTATGAGACCTTGTATTTGCATGGTTTATGTTTGCCTCTACTTAGCAGTAGGAGAACTATTAGACGTGAGTCTGTAAATGAATATAAGAATAAGTTTACGGTTCTTATACTAGTCAAGAAATACCTTTGTCTATTTTAGAACTTAAGCTCTGTGAATGGGAGCACTCCCTTCAAACCAGTTTCCCAAGATACCATGGGCTCCTGCCCACAGCCTTAACCAAATCTTAGCTAAGAACTATGAGTGTAGTCTCTAGATCTCAATAAGTTCCATATGACCAAGACCTGGGAACCCTACGCTAGGTCCAAAAGGAACTAAGATTTTCTAGCTTCGGAAGTTTGGAGCTCCGGGATGCTACAACCTTACAACCTTCGAAAACAACCGAAGGCATCCTACTAGTTCGGTTACCAGTGAGGTTGAATGACATATGGCGGTTTCCCTAACCATGACCATGGGATTTGTCCCACCATTAAACCCTAACCCACTTACCACTCGCAAAGTAACATGAGTCCTAGGTCTGAGGATACTCAAGATCTTCCCTCATTGTTGGATCTATGTCGTGTTCAGTCTGACGTTGACCACTTTGGAAGAACATTGGTGTCATAACACCAAAACCATTGAATTTTAGAGTTGTGAATTAATGTGAGCCATGGATCTGGGAATTCCTTTGAGAAGCCCTCCCATCCATCTGATCAACCAGTGGAAGGATTTGCATATAGCACTTCGGTGAAGTCCTACCCTGGGAGAAAAGGAGTGTTAAGCAGGTAGAACCCCCGAACTTAGAACTCACGAAGTGAGGAGAGTTGTAGACCTGAGGACACTTCGGGACCTTTACTGGTCATTGGATCTAATTCGTGGTTAGTCCAGCATTGACCACTTCGGGAGAAAGGGAGTGTTAGATGGGTAGAACCCATGAATGTCGAAGTCGCAAAGAAACATGAATCATTGATCCGATGACACATTAGGATACCTCTTGAATGTTGGATCTAGACTGTGGTCTGCTTGATGTTGACCACTCTGGGAGCAAAGAAAAGATTACACAGTGGATTCCCTGAACGTTGAAGTTGTGAAGCAACGGAGGCCGTAGATATATGGATCTATGTGGACCCATCTCGATCGTGGGATATAATGGGTATTGGGAGGTTTTCAGTCCAGAGTGACATGGCACACTGATGTCACCTAGGGTGACATGGACCCATGCTCAGCATGCCTTGTGTCATATTGATTCGTGCTTTTTACCACCCTTATATCCTCATTAGAACATGACATGTTTCACCCATTAATGGGGCCACATGTCATCTCTTCCCTTTGTCGTGTGTCATCCCCCTAGCGCATGTTGCCTTGGTCTAAAGGATGGTGGAGTACCCGAGATATTGGGACTTCGGGACTTTGGGGAGCTTGAGATGTTGGAATGCTAAGGTAAATTCACCAAAGGCCTAGACCCACATGCCCCTGCCTTTGCATTTAACGTGCCACCACATGTAAGTTTGAACCCTTCAGGAGTTCAGAGTTTTGGAACTCTGGAGGTTTGGGTTGGTGTAATTGGATAAGTCAAAAGAGTCAAAGGCTAGAGCTACATGGTAGGATTATGGGGCTTTGGGACTACGGAGGATACGTGAGTAGAGAAATGGGTATTTAGCATTGAACGTTGAAACCCTGTAATCATGTGCATTAAACAAAAGCGTAGCTTCCAATCCTAAATTCAGATTTGAGCACAGTGATAGTGTATGGAAATATCTTGACAAGCAAAAGAAGACAAATATCACAGAAAGAGGATCTAAGATCTTTCAGTAGAAGCGAAATTTTGATGGCACAAGAGGAAACAGAACAAGCCACCCAAGCTTTGATGCAAGTACAAGGAGTACTTGTAGAACAACTTCGAGCTGCAAAACAAGAAAATATTGCTATCCAAGTGAATTTCAATGAGGAAAAAGCATAGATGCAGCAAGGAAAAGACCAGTTGCTCGCAAAACAACTTGAATTGAAAGAAGTGGTCAGCAGAGCACTTTGCTTTGTGATAGTCTTAGAAATAAAGATAGAGGACTGAGTCATGCAGCAAGTAGAGAATCTCGCAGAAGTTATCCAACAGCTACAACAATGCATCACAGACTTAGAGCTTCGCCCAGTGCTCGAGACCCCACAAAATGTGAGGGATCAAAGAGAAGCAACTACTCAAAGCGCAGTTGAGCGAATAAAATCTCTTTCTATGGAATGTAAGAAACTCATTGATCGCAGTGCCTAGACCTATGAGAAACTCACGGAGAATCCAGAACTGAAGGCATTGGAGTCGTAGCTCCAAGAGGCAAAGTATCAAGTCAAAACGATACAGGCACAGTTGAAGCCCTTGTTAGTTGTGGAAAGAATGAAGAGATCCCAAGAGCAACGCACCACCCAACAGCAGATCCACACTATCCAAAGCCGATTTATGGAAGTAACTCAGAGGCTCCAACCTGTACAAAATAAGGCTTACCAATTGTTCACAGAGGTCGAAGACCGAGAAGAAGAACTGGAGCAGGTTGTCACCACAGCTGAATAGTGCCTAGAGGGACCTGTGAACGAGGCAATCATCCAAGAGTTTGTTGATAGGAGGTCGTGGCACAGCAACAAGTCGAAGTATCTTGAGCCAAGCTTGAGGCTTTCAAAGTAGAACTACCCAGATCTGAGTGACTCGAGACGAGTCACAGGTGAGTGTTGGGGGCTTGTTGGCCCTTGACCAAGTTTTGGGATATCCTTGGTCAAATTTGACCTATTTTGGGACTTTGACAACCTATCGAAGGTGGAGTGCAAGATGAAGCAGAGATCGCAGGATCTCGGCCCCTTTTGGGTCCTTTTTGGGATTTGGGATTATGTAACGGGTATGGGATGTCAGCCCATGGGTTTACCCATGTTTAGGCCTATTTTGTAAAGTATAAATAGGTGTCTATGCTATGTAAGAGCTGACAAGATATGCATATTTGTGTGATATTGGGCTAAGTGCTAAGTATGGATTGTAGATGCTTTGTGCATACTGTGTGAGACTTGTAGAGCTACGTGCACGTAATTGTAAGAAGGCTTGGTGTTGTACCCTAGCTTGAAGAAGGAGGATCTGGTGGAGTGCGCGCAGATCTCATGTCTTCTGTAGAGTAGGATTTTGATGCTATGTGCCTGTAAGAATCTTGACAATGATAATAAAGAAGAAGAGTTGGTGGACATAGCCCCAGGGTGGGGGTGAACCACATATATGTTGTGTTTCTCTACTTTGTGCGATGTCTTGATGTGTTTATGTATTTACTTGCTAAGTGATTTGATATAGATAGATAGATTTGTTTATGCTTTGTGCTAACTATGTATATGGATGTTAGATCTGACCTATGTGAATGTGCTTAGTTCTTGAATATGCTAGATCTAACCTACCTCTCTATGATAAGTGCTTATATACATCAAATCTGAATGAATGATGCAATGCTTTGTTTTATCTGCGGAGTAGATAGTGGTTAAATATTTATGAAATGTCGGTGCTAAGTGTTTTGTTAAGTATTACAATCACAGATTTGTGTCCCAGCTAAGGTTGTAGACACATGAGTCCTGCAACCACCCTTGCCTCTACCTCAAGTGAGACTTCATCTTCTTCGCAGGTTTTGTCGAAAGGGTCGGTATTTAGGGTTTTGTTGCTACGTTTTTGTAGCATTGAACGTTGGGTCTACCCCTGTGCCAACACCCAGTTATCAAAACATTATCGCAGCCACTAGGAAACTATTTTATTGGCTCGGACTGAAAAAGGGACATAGCTAATTACTTAGCTAAATGTCTAGAATGTCAGTAGGGTAAGGCAGAGCATCGGCATCCAACAGGGTTGTTGCAACCCCTACCAATCCCAGAATGGAAATGGGAAACCATCTCCATGGATTTCATTACAAGATTACCAAAATCAACCAAACAAAATGATGCCATCATGGTAGTTGTGGAAAAGCTGAGCAAGGTTGCTCACTCTATTCCCTTCAAATAAACTTGCAAGGAAATAGATATTTCCATTATTTTCATGAAATAAATATTTAGACTGCATGGCATGCCTAAGGAAATCATATCCGATCGTGATATAAAATTTACTTCAAACTTTTGGAAATATATGTTTGCTAGTTTTGAAACTAAATTGCTATTTAGTACAGCCTATCACCCTCAAACTGATGGGCAGACAGAGAGGGTAAACCAAGTGTTAGAGGATATGTTAAAAATGCATGTAATGCATCAACCCAAGAAGTGGGAAGACTACCTACCAATGGTAGAGTTTTCTTATAACAATGGTTATCAAGATTCATTGAAGATGATCCCTTTTGAGACCCTCTATGGTAGACAATGCAATATTCCAATCAGTTGTAATAACCCAGTAAACAAAATTTTAATCGGGCCGGATATGCTAAAGGAAATGGAACAACAATTAATTTAGATAAAACAGAATCTGAAAATAGCTCAGGATAGACAAAAAATATATGCAGACAAAAAGAGGACTCCTAGAGAGTTCAAAGCAGGGGATCGTGTGTATCTTTGAGTTATGCCCAGGAAAAGATCCTTGAGAATGGGATCTTGGGCCAATATGGAACCTCGATATTGTGGACCCTTTGAAATTTTGGATAGAGTGGGACCTGTAACATATAGACTAGCACTTCCTCCCACAGTGAAGGCACATAATGTTTTCCATGTTTTGTTATTGAAGAAATGTGCATGATTCTAATCATATAATTGATTGGTTTGTGATTCAGGTGGAACCAAATGGAGAATTCCTACCAGATCCATAATGAATATAAGACAAGAAGGAAATCCCACTCAAGAACAAAACCATTTCACAAGTCAAGGTGCAGTGGAAACGCTTTGGTCTAGATGAAGCTACATGGGAAATGGAGGATGCCATGAAACAGGCATACCCGTTTTTA
>ML786696.1:0-23071 GCA_009831015.1 Picea engelmannii | reverse complement strand
GGGGGGGGGGGATTTTAACACCCTTGTTTCCCCCAGCTTGTAAATATAACTACAACTTTCCAAAAGACTATGGGAAAATGGAATATGTGTGTATGTTGGAATTGATGAACCTTTTTGTTATAAAAGGTAATGTAGGTATTTTTGTTATTAATTAAAAATGGATAGTGTTGCATAACTTTTGAAGGGGATTGCCAAGGTAGATCATGATGTTATGAGAGAGATGGTGAGAGGAACTAGAAATGGTTGAGATGACCCCCACCAGACTAGTACCTTACTGGATTTAATTACTTAGACCCAGAACAGTCCTCTGACCCAGAAATAAGTTGCCAGTCAGGTTGGTAGTTGGAAAGTACTCCTCAAGAGTTAATGAGGAGATGGGAAGAGTACCCATCTAAAACACTTCCTGACCTGACCATGAATTGGGGAATCAGACCCGCACAATCTTGTTGAGGAAGGAAAGAAAAGAATGGATTTGTGGGTAGAGAGGACTGGTGAGGAAGATGATTCGAGAGACCATTCTTCCAGAAAGAGGAGAGTGTGTGCAACTCTCTGGTTCTAAAGAGAACTGAGAATCAAACTTTCTCTACTAGGTGCAAGAAGTTTCTAGCATCATTTTCAATCCAAGTTGATAAATGGGGTTGCAGAGAAGATGAGTGACTGAGGAAGTACTCGTTGCATCCCCCTTTCTTGGTGGAGAGATAACCATTTTTCCAAGTTCCTCTGGGAGGAGGAGAGTGATATTCATCTCTGACTATCGTTGAATAAGAACAAAAGATCTCTCTCAGAGCACCATGATCTAGCTAGGGGGTGGCCAGAGGTAAATTCATTCATAAGTGGTTATGCCTACGGTTGGGTGGAAATGGGCACCCCTCTCAGCAGTTGTTTCACGATTCTAGTTTCTTGATAAGTATTTTTATACTATGTGTATTGGAATGGAAGTGATGGTTGAATGTCTGTGTTTATGATTAAATTTTACATTGTTTGATTAATCATTAGAAATGCTTATTGTTTTTCTGTGAGCCCCTGTATTTGCATGGTTTTTTGTTTGCCCCTTCTTAGCAGCTGGAGAACTGTTAGACATGGGTATGTAAATGAATCTAAGAATAAGTTTATGGTTCTTGTACTGATCAAGAAATAAATTTCTTTGTTTTATAACTTATGCTTCGTGAATGGGAAGCACTCCCTTCAAACCAGTCATGCAAGAGACCATGGGCTCCTTCCCACAGCCTTAACCAAATATTGGCTAAGAACTATGAGTGTAGTTTCTAGAGATCGATAATTTTCATATGACCAAGACCTCAAAACCATGCACTAGGTCCAAAAGGAGCTAATATTTTCTAGTTTCGGAACTCTGGAAGTTCTAAGCTCCAGGATGCTACAACCTTACTATCTTTGAAAACAACCAAAGGCAACCTACTAGTTCGATTACCAGCAAGATTGACCGACATCTGGTGGTTTCCCTAACCATGATCGTGGGTTTGTCCCATTGTTAAACATTGACCCACTTACTGGTAGTGAAGTAACATGAGTCATAGATCTGAGGATACTCAGGATCTTTCTCGACCGTTGGATCTACGCCATGGTCAGTCCAGCATTGACCACTTTGGAAGAACAGAGGTGTCATAACACCAAAACCCCCAAATGTCAGAGTTGTGAAGTAATGTGAGCCATTGATATGGGGAGTCCATTGAGAACCACTCCCAATCGTTCGATAACTAGTGGAAGGATTTGTGTATAACACTTCGGCGAAGTCCTACTCTGGTAGAAAAGGAGTGTTAATCAAGTAGAACCCTTGAACGTCGAACTCGTAAAGTGGCAAGAGTCGTAGATCTGAGGACGCTTCGAGACCTTTCCTGACGGTTGGATATAATTCGCGATCAGTCTAACGTTGACCACTCTCAAGAAAGGGAGTGTTAAACGAGTAGAACCCTCGAACGCCAAAGTCGTGAAGCAACACGAACCGTTAATATGAGGATGCATCGGGATTCCTCCTCACCATTGGATATAGAATTTGGTCAGCCCAGTGCTAACCACTCCGAGAGAAAAGAGAATATTACACAGTGGATTCCTCGAACGTCGAAGTTGCGAAGCAACAGAGTCCGTAGATCTATGGATCTACATGGACCCATCTCAATCGTGTGATATAAGGGTATTGGGAGGTTGTCATTCTGAAGTGACGTGGCACACTGACATCACCTAGGGTGATGTGGACCCATGGTTGGCATGCCACATGTCACCTTTATTCGTTATTTTTACCACCATTATATGCTCATTAGAGTGTGACACATGTCACCCATTAATGGGGCCATGTGTCGTCTATGCCCTTTGTCGTGTGTCATCCCCCTGGTGCATGCTCGCTTGGCCTAAAGGCTAGTGGAGTACCCAGGATATTGGGAGTTTGAGACTTCAGGGAGCTTGAGATGTTGGAATGCTAAGGTAAATCGGTCGAAGGCATGGACCCACCTATCATTGCCTCTGCATTTAACGTGCCACCACGTGTAAGTGTGAACCCTTCAGGAGTTCATAGTTTCAGAACTCCGGAGGTTTGGGGTGGTGTAATTTGATAATTCAAAAGAGACGAAGGACGGACCTACATGGCAGGATTCCAGAGCTTTGGGACTCCGGAGGATACGTGAGTAGAGAAATGGGTATTTAGCATCGAACGTTGAAATCCCATAATCTTGTGTGTTACATGAGAGCATAGCTTCCAATCCCAAAATTGGATTTGACCACGATGATATTGGATGGAAAGGTATTGACGAGCAGAAGAAGATGGAGATCACAAAAAGAGGATACGATATCTTTGAGTAGAAGTAAAATTTTGATGCCCCATCCCTAATAAAGAGTACTTCAAGGTCGGGTATGTTACATCAAGAGTCGAGAGTCGTCAGATCTAGGGAAGGTACTCGTATTATCATCTTCAAAGTTTTGTTAGTGGGGGTTAACTATGGTATAAGAAATCTCGACGACGACGAAGGTGAGCCAAAGCATTAGGCCCATGAAACTAATGTATTTTTGCCACATTAAATGGAATGAGTAATAAGTGGGCATGTGGATGCCACATGGTAATGAGATGGTTGTTGGTTGATGAAGGCCCAAAAACTTTGAGTGGTTATAACTTTTAACCCAGAGCTTAGTTTTGAGCAAACTTATAGTCGTTAGATATATATTGAAGAGTAAAAAACGATGGTGTGCTTACAAAAAGGGCATTTAGATGATTAGAAGAAGCAAAAATTTGACACCCCGTCTCTTCAAAGGGAACTTAGGGGTTGGTTAATGTTACAAAGAGGAAGAGAGCTTGTGGAAAATCAGGATAATTGTAGGTGAATATAAGTTGTCCTATGAGTTTATGAGTTTATGAGTTGTGAGTTGATAGTGAGAGACCAACCTCTTTTGTGGATTACTAGCCTCAGCTCAGGGGTGATTTGTTGTTGATATTTGGAACAGTAAGTCTATGGTTGGGTGGAACGCCCATCCCAAACAGTTGGTTGCACAACAGAATTAGAAGATAAGTGTTTTATCTTATTGTTGTGTTATTCTTATGTTTATAATTGTTGTGCATGAACTATGTGTACAAGATTGATTATATGCTACTTTGTTAAATTACTGGTTGCATTTCATGATCATTTTTGCATGTTGTAGATGCATCTAAATAATGGAAATAGTTAGCAATTAAATTTGGTTGTAATTCGTAGTTGTAAGCTACAGGAATCGGTTAGTTGTAAAAGAATTGAATTAGTTAACAAAAAATTCATTTTTATGAATTTTTTGCACCGTAATGTCCCTCGGATGGGTTGGGGCACATTACACTATGGTATCAAAGCACCTAGTTCAAACATCAAGCTTGTATGCACTCGAACCTTTGTGAATTTGAGAGAAAAAAGCGTCATTGCAAACTTGTCTATGACGAATTTGGGGGGGGAATAGAGGGAAATTTGAGTGAAATCCCAAAATTCATGACTAAAATTCGAGTTTGAGTGACTAGAATCTATTTAATAAATTTAATGGAGTAAATATTCAACATTGCATGGACGAATTCGACTTGGAATGGTCAAAATTTATGTTTTAATGGTTGTTGTAGAGTTGTAGGCAGTTTGGTAAATCGACGATCGAGATCTATTTTGATCTCGAGATCGATGGTTGAGATTTGTCATGATAAATTTAAAAATTCATAATGTTTCAGCCATTTTGAAGGTTGAGAAAATCAACGGCCGAGATTCAATTTCGGTGGTTGTAAGTTGAAGGAAATCGATTGTCCAAATTCCCCTAGATTGTGCTCAAATTTTTCTAAGTGTTGGAGTTCATCAAAATATTTCGTTGACGATTGATGGTCAGATTGACAATATTTGTGGAGGGTTTGAAGTTTTACAGTTGAACTTGTCGACGATCGAATCGATGAGTTTGGAAAAGAGTTGAGTTCGGCCAAAAGAAGTCTTTGATCGTCGATGGTCATGATCATGGATCGGCATATTTTGGCCAAATTTTCTAAGTGTTAAAGTTCACCAACGAAACTTGTCGATGGTTGGGGATCGACGGGATTTGACCAAATTTTAACACGTCCAGAGAGGATCTTCGATGGCCGATGGTCAAGGATTGATAAAATATGGTGAAGGCTTCATGCATCCAAGGGGAATGTTGATTGTCGATGATCGATGAATCGGGGATCAGCAGATTGTGACTAGAGTTTTCATTTGTCCAAGAGAAGTGGTCGATTATAAATGAAGGAAAAGAGGATGATGATGTCATCATCCATGTTTCATGCCATGTCACCCAATTTGACATATAAATATGACGTGGCTTCCACATTAGCATCCACATGTCATGCCACGTCATTCTAGAAGTGGTCGATGAACGATGATCAGGTCGGTCGATTTGGGGAAGTGTTTTTGACAGTCATTAGGGATCGTCGATCATCAATGGGTTGATGGTTGGGAATCATCGAAATTGATGAGGATTTTTCATTTCTCCAATGAGTATTTCTGACATCCGACGGTCAAATCGACTGATTTAGATTTGTGTGCAAATCAGTCGGTGGGAAGTTGGGTCAATGACCGACAATAGAGTCGATAGTTTGGGGAAAGAGTTGTGCGTGCCAAAGGAGAACGTCACTCATCGAAATTCGATGGATTTTGAATCAATGACTCAGATTTGATGTGATTTTAGATCAACGATTCAAATTTAAAAGGATGTTACAGTAGTAAAATAGTCATTTTTATGTGATTTTTTATGGTTTTTGAAGGTCAATAACTTGCGAGGCATTTTTTAGGCTCTAAAGGAAATTTTTAGCCAATAAAAACCCATGATAACAAAATGTACCAATGCACACTTTGTCTCTACAACTCAAATAAAATAACTCGGAGAGAACTATCCAACGAGTTAAACGGTTCACCAAACGAAGCTTGTATGAGAAAGTTACAGGCAAAACAATAAGGGCAAAATTTTGGAACCAAATTTATTTCCGTAAGGAATAAATCCATTCTCAGAAGTTCGTTTGGGGAATAGGAGAAGCTGATAGAAATATTATGACCCATAGAAGCCAGTGGTAGAGTCATATTTTTTTTATGGGTACCTATAAATGTGCAGGAAGAGAAATAAGACACATGTAGCATACAGGGATAAATTGGGTAAAACAAACTAACCTTCTCTAGACCATAACTTTCAGCTCAGAGCTCGTATTTGAGCAAACGAATATTTGTTGGAAAGGTATTAATGATTAGAAGACATATTTCCACCCAGAAATTTGATTTGGGCAACAAATTTTCTAAGAAATTAATAAAGATATTTTTGTACAAGTAAAAGAGTAGAAAATGCAGCATGCAAATGTTGTAACTTTTCACTCAAAACTCAGATTGAGGCATGGGTATAGCCTATGGAAAGATGTTTCAGAGAGGAATTCATCTAAGGAACTAGAATTTTAATTGGTATAAATTTTCTTTCATAAATTAGCAAAGAAATAGCATGTATTCTAATGGATGAAATGTTTGATGTTATGCATGTTCTAACAACAATTATTACATGCACATTTCTTGCAAAATTAGAGGTATATGAAGGAAACTTTAGTTATTATATGAGAAATAGAGTTATGGAATATTTTGAGGGATATTATAGACATGAAGAAGAGATCATAGGTCTACATGTCAGCATGGGAAATGTTGAAACAGAGTCAAATGGAAGAAGAGTTAATAAAGAGCCTATCACTTTGAGAAGCCTGCATAGGGAAGTGAAAAGCTATAGAGATTATAATGAAAGTATTATGAAGGCTCAAGAAGAGATAATTTAGAGCTTAAACATGTTGCATAAGTAGGTTAACAAAGACTCTAGCACCAAGCAAGTAGTTAGTGCTAGACAAGTATCAACATCTAGATCCCATAGCAAAAGGGATGATCATGGGAATGATAGATAGTCAAGGAGTAGGCACCATCATTCTCCAAGGAAGTACACAATAATAAATCATGCAAGTTCGGGGTGAGGGATCAGCCCAAGTGTGTCTCTTGTTTGGATGCAAAGGAGAAAGACCAATGTAGACATCTTACAAGGTCGGCTTAAGAAGATCAAGCCACCAACTTTCAATTATGAGCACAGGAAAGGAGAAGAGGAAAAGTCTTGGTTATTGGAAATGAAGAAATATTTTGAGCTACATGATTACCCCTCATGGGTAGAAGCTATAATTTCCACCTACCACTTGCAAGGAAAGGTAGCCATGTGGTGGGATCAACTTAAGCAAGCCAAGAACCTTGTTGAGAAGAGGATCTCATGGAGGAAGTTCAAAGGATATTTCCAAGAGAAATATTCGTCCAAGAATTACTATGAAAGGAAGATTAAAGAGTTATTTGAACTCAAGTTGGGAACCATGACAATGGAGGAATATGAGAAGAGGTTCTTTAATTTTTTGAAGTATGTTGACTTCATAAAGGATGAGTAGGTCAAAATACAAAGGTTTCTAAGTGGGTTACCCTCCTTCTAGAGTGACAAGATACAATATGATAACCCCAATACTTTGGAGGAAACCATAAGGAGAGCAAGGCATATTTATGAGAAAAGTAGAGGAAGGTCAATTTTCCAAAAGGATTGGAATGACAAGATGAAAGGGAAAAAGGATCAAAGGTTGAAAGGTTTTAAACCACCCTTTTTCAAGAATAACACCCAAGAAAATTAGCAAGGTCAGTCAGCTCAAAACGAGCACCAGAATGCAAATTCATTTGGAAAGAGGCTAAGACAACAACCTATAAAATGTTTTGGATGTGAGGGAAATCATGTATATAGGTATTTCCCTCACAAAGGAGAAAGAATGAGGATTTTCCACAACATTCAAGACGCTAAAATAGTGGAAGAAATGGGAGGAAGCATGCCAAGTATTTGTGTAGCCTTAGACAACAAGCAAGTTGAGTATCAATCCCCCATGATTGAAGTAGAAGGTAAGATTGATAACCATCCCATAGCGATTTTGATTGAGTCTAGAGCTAGTCATAGTTACATAAATTCTAACATTGTTGGAGAATTTCACTTGCAAATGAGTAAGCATAAGAAATCTTGGTTAGTTCGGTTAACCACGTGAGCTAAGAGAAAGATCAATGAGGTGGTTAAAGATTGTCTGATAGACATGAATGGACTCAACACAATGGTATATGCAAACATCATACCATTGGGTTATTATGATTGTCTAATTGGCATGGATTGGTTGGAAAACAACATATTGTCCTAGACTGTTACAACAAGACAATTACATGTCTTGATGAAGAAGGGCGGTAAGGCAAGATTCAAGGGATTCCAAGAGTTGTAGTTGTTAGAGAAATTTCAGCTATACAGTTGAAGAAGATTCTTAGAAAGGGATGTCAGATTTTTGCAACCCATATGAAAGAGGTAGCCAAAGATAAAGTGGCAAGCATTGAAGATCATACCTTCTTGAGGGATTTCAAGGATGTTTTTAGAGAAATTCCAATATTTCCACCAAAGAGAGACATTAATTTCTCTGTTGATTTGGTTCTAGGAGTTTCTCCAGTGTCCAAGACACCATACAGAATGGGAACACTAGAATTGGAGTTGCAGATGCAACTTGAAGAGTTGCTAAAGAATAGGTATATACACCCAAGTGTGTCACCTTGGGGAGCCTTGGTTCTTTTTGTAAAGAAGAAATATGGAACCTTAAGGTTGTGCATTGATTTCAAACAGTTGAATAAGGCCACCATAAAGAACAAGTATCCTTTGCCAAGAATTGATGACTTATTTGATCAGCTGAAAGGTGAAAGAATTTTTTCGAAGATTGACTTGAGATCATGCTATCATCAAGTGAATATTAAGGAAGAATACAATAGTAAAACAACATTTAGGACAAGATACTGTCATTAGGAATTCATGGTAATGCCATTTGGACTATCAAATTCCCCGTAAATCTTTATGTTCCTGATGAATGGAGTGTTCAGGGAGTACCTGGACAAGTTTGTAATTGTGTTCCTAGATGATATAAGTGTCTACTCTAAGTCAAAAGAGGAACATGAACAAAATTTCTGAGTGAATATGACATGAAATTAAGCATATAAAAGATAAGGAAAATTAAGTGGTTGATGCAATCAACAGGAGAGCTCGTGAAGTTCATATTGCATCCATTAACATGTACATGACTGATCTAAAAAATCAAATTATTGTAGCAGAAAATTCAGATCAACATTATGCAAAAATAAAAGAAACATTACAGCAAGGTAATTTTTAGCAAAAATTTAATTCTTATGAGCTAAAAGAAGATGGAATTCTTATGTACAAGGGTAAAGTATATGTGTCGAATTCCAGTGAGTTGAAAAATGCAATGCTGAAGGAAATGCATAATGTGCCATATGTCGGGAACCCAGGATATCAAAAAATGGTTGCAGTTATAAGAAGCCAATACTTTTGGCCAAGGATGAAGAAATAAGTGGCTAATTACATAGCCAAATGTCTAGAGTTCTAGAAAGTGAAGACTACGCATAGGCATCCAACAGGGATGCTACAACCATTTCCCATTTCAAAATGGAAGTTGGAAGTAGTTACAGTTGATTTTATTACTAAGATGCCCAAAACAATGAAGCAACATGATTCCATCATGGTGGTAGTTGATAAATCAACTAAGGCGACGCATTTTATTCCAATAAATACTACACACAAGGAAACAAATATTGAGACATATATATGAAATAAGTTGTTAGGCTACATGGAGTGCCTAGGGAAATAGTTTTGGATAGAGATCCAAAGTTCACTTCCAATTTTCGGAAGGGTTTGTACAAGGGCTTTAGAACAAATTTAAATCTTAGTACAACATATCACCCAGAGTAAGATGGGAAAACATAAAATACCAACAGAATAATTGAGGATATGATCAGAATGTATGTGATGGACCAATCATCAAAGTGGGAAGATTATATTCATTTAGTTGAGTTTGCTTACAACAATGTATCAAGCCACATTGAAAATGAGTACGCTTGAAGAATTGTATGGAAAAAAATGTATCACACCTGTGAGTCGAGATAATTCATTAAACAAAGCAGTTGTTAGGCCAGATTTATTGAAGGAAATGGAAGAACAAATGACAAGGATAAAAAATAAATTAAAGGTTGCTTAGGATAGGCTGAAAAGTTATGCATGCAATAATAGAGTGTTTAGATATTTTAAAGTGGGTGAACATTTGTTTTTAAAAGTGAAGGCTAAGAGAAGTTCACTAAGATTAGGAAGTTTCCCAAAGTTGGCAGCAAGATATTGTGGGCCTTTTAAAATAATAGAACAGATAAGTCTAGTTGCATACATGTTAGCATTGTTTGCATTCATGAGAGTACATAATGTATTTCACCTGTCATTATTAAAGAAATATGTACCTAACCCTAACCACATAATTGATTGTAATATGATCCAAGTGGAGCATGAAGGGGATTTCCGAGTGCAAGCAATACACATCCTAGACCAGAAAGTCAAAGTGCTCAGGAACAAGGACATAGGGATGGTAAAGGTTAAATGGACTTGCTATGGTCCTAAATATGCTACATGGGATAATGAGAAAACATCTAGGAGGAATACCCACAATTGTTTTACAATTTTGAAGAAAACATAATACAAGACTCCATTTTGAGCAACTAGAGTCTCGAAACCACATCTCGGAGTCCTAGCAAACTCCATTGGAGACCCTGATAAAAGAATGGCTCATTCCTTGGGTTAGCTATGATAAGAAGATGGTATATCCCTTGGTTTAACTCTGATAAATGAATGGTGCATTCCTTGGGTCAGCGAGTTGAGAGGAACATGAGATTATGGTTGGAATTGTTGTTGGAGTTGTAAATTTGCAAAATTTGTATTTCTAAGTATTGTGATGTAAATTTGCATATATGTATATCGGCATAGTGTACACCGAGGATGGTGCACAATTGTAGGGGAGGGGAAATGAAACATCCCCGCTATAATCCCCAGTTTAATTAATGCTTATGTAGATATAATGTGTGGCTACAGTCGAAGTGATGTAATATGTGAATGGTACTTCCTTGTTTCATTAATAAAATGTGATGTTGGCTACTAAGGGGACATGGACAGAGATGGGGGATGAAATAATCTAGAAGAGAGGGGAGTATACAGGATAATTTCCAAGAGGGGTCCAAGGGGAATTACCCATGTATATTAATTCAACTCATTTTCCTGAATTTTATATTGGTGTATGAACCTTCTAATTTTTTATTGAGTGTTCCCAAAGACAATCATTAAATACATTTAACAGGGTGGATGTGAGTAGTCACATCCCATAGTTATTAGGCACATGGGGGTTGAGTACCATCATCTTGGGGAAGTGTGTGAGTTAAGAAAGCAATCCAAAGGAGAGAAATCCATATGGGTTGGGACAACAATTTTTACACATTGATTTTTTGTGCATGGGTAGTAGGTAGAGGGAAAGAAAAGAGAAATGGAGCTGGTGCAACCATGGAGGGAAAATTCTAGAGCTTTTTGGAGCATATATTGAGTGTTTTGGGGCTGAAGACTAAAGAACCAAGTTTCCAGGTCTAAAGAGTGGAGTCCATAGTGGGTTGCACTAAAACAACAAGTGTTTGTTGTGGTTTATTGGTAGTTTTCCTATAAACAAGTTCCCTTAAGTTCCCAGCTGAGAGATTCCTAGCTACATGTGCCATAGAGAGCCCAATAAATGAATGGGATGCCCAAGGGACTGAGATCGGTGAAGGGGTACATTTTTTGGGTTGGGTAGGTAAAGAGGAAGAGAGCTGGGAAATTGAGATAGTTGTAGGTGAATATCATATGTCTTATGAGTTTATGAGTTGTGATTGGATAGTGAGAGACCACCCTCTTTTGTGGATTACCATCCCCAGCTTGAGGGTGATTTGTTGTTGAGATTTTGAACAATAAATCTATGGTTGGGTGGAATGTTCATCCCAAGTAGTTGGTCGCACAACAAAATTAAAAGATGTGTTTTATCTTGTTGTTGTGTTATTCTTATGTGTGTGATTGTTGTGCATGAACTATGTGTACAAGATTTATTATGTGTTGTTGTTTTTTTATTTACTAGTTGCATTTCATGATAATTTTTGCATGTTGTATATGCATCTAAATAATGGTAACAAATAGCAATTAAATATGGTTGTAATTCGTAGTTGTAAGCTACAGGAAATTAATTAGCTGTAAAAAATTAAATTAGTTAACGGAAATTTTGGTTTTATGAGTTTTCCACACCATAATGTCCCTCGGATGGGCTAGAGGACGTTACATTATTGCAGGAGATTTTAATACCACCCTCCTTCATAATGAGAAAAAGGGGATGTCCATTGTTTTATATCCATTCAGAGAAAACATGGAAGACCTTATACATGGACCTGATTTATATTCATCCAACTACAGGCAAGTTCACTTGGAATAATAGAAGAGTAGGTATGGGGCATATAACTACAAGGTTAGATTGTTTTATAGTCTATAGTTTTTTTCTAGCAAACCTTGGGTTGATTGTTTCTCATATCCTCCCCTAGGTAATCTCATATCATCATCACATCTCTTTGGTTTTTTCTAAGTAAGAAATTTTGGTCCTATCCCTTTTTGGTTTAATCCTTTGTGGATGGATTACCATACCTTCTTTCCCCTGGTCTCTCAATCTTGGAGTCAATGGATCTCATGCTCTCCAGTATATATTTGGGATAAAAAACTTAAAGCTACTAAGGCATCACTTAAGCTATGGGAAAAGGAAAAATTATACTCTCTGAGATTAGAAGTAGTGGACATTCAAAAAAAATTGGAAGTCATTCAGGACACTTTAGAGATATACCTAATAACCCCATCCATGCAACAGGAAGAAAAAATTGTGTATCAAAAGTATCAAATATCTTTAAAGAAGGAGGAGGAAATGTGGAGGTTGAAATCTAGAAGCATGTGGCTTCATGTCGATGATAATGAAAAAAACATTTATGTCATAAATAGTCCAAGGCTCGACAATGGAGAAATAGGGTGGAGGAAATCACCTCTCCAGAGGGTCTAGCTCTATCTTCCTTTGAATATATTAAGTTCATTTTGAATCTCTCTACTCTAACAATGGGGGAATGGATTTGTACTTATGTGGACATTTTATCTCACATATTCCTTCATTGGTTATAGAGGAGGATAATAGGGAGTTGATCAATCCATTCAAAGAGGAGGAAATATTGGAGGCTCCTAATCAGTTCAATCCAGACAAGGAACCTAGGCTAGATGGGTTTTCTGCTCATTTTTATTAAATATGTTGGTCTACCATTAAACTTGATCTGGTAAGAATGATTTAGTATGTGTACAAATATGCTAGAATGGGTGGAGCAACCAACTCGGCGTTTTTGGATCTAATCCCAAAAGAAAAGAATGCTTCCTCCTTCAGTTGATTCAGGCCTATTTATTTGTGTAATGTATCCTACAAAATTATGTTGAAGGTCATAGCAAATAGGCTCAAACCTTTATTAAGTAAGCTTATTCTTCTGAATCAAGGAGGTTTTGTAGAAAAGAGGCAGATCTGGGATAACATTATTTTTGTGCGGGAATCCATTCATTTTAGAAAAACAAAAGGGGGAAAAGGTATGATAATTAAAATTGATATGGAAAACACTTTTGATAGTGGTATCCATATATTTCTTAAGGAAGTTATGAGAAAAAATGGATTTAGCCAGGAATTTATTAAATGGATAGGTTCATGTATTAGCAATATTATTAATGGTCAGCCAACAATATTCTTTAAAGCCTCAAGGGGACTTTGTCAAGGATGTGCTCTCTCTCATATTTTATACGTTATAATGGTTGAAGATCTAAATATAACATTGTAAAGTGAAAGAAGCGTGTGCTCCATATCTAGTCTTTAGATCACAAGAGGGGTTAAAAGGATCAATCTTTCCCAATTCACGGATGATATGTTTCTCTTGGGAGGGGCCTCGAGAACTATAGTTGTCATATTTAAAATCATCATGGACTAGTTCACTCAGATATCTGGAGGAATGATTAATAAAAACAAAAGTTAGTTGTATGCATGGAATGTGAATGCTCACTTTATCATGGCCATATCCAACATTTTCCAATTACCATATATAGTAAGTTGGAAATTATTTAAATATTTGGAGATGTCGATATGCCCTCAATCGCTTCCTGCTGAAGCCTGGAAAGTTATCTTCCAAAACATTAAAGAAAAAATTGAGTTGTGGGGAGCCTTATGCTTAAACTAGCAAGGAGGTTGGTGTTGGTGAAATATGTTCTCTCAGCACTTCCAATTTTTCAATTATCCTCTCTATTGGCTTCGATAGGTATCAAAAAAGATCTATCTCATGAAATTCAAAAATTTCTATGGAAAGGGGGAAAACGAACTTGAAACGCTTTCATTTAGTGAATTGTTTCTTGGTAGGATCCCCAAAAGATCATGGAGTCCTGGGACTTTGTGACCTAGGACTAGTTAATATCTCCCTTGGTTCTAAAATACTATGGAGCTAGGCATAGGTGATTGATATGGGTGGAAAAAATCCCTTCTTAAAAAATACCCCTATAGGGATTGAAGGAGGTGTCTTGATAGCCCCCCCTTGGTTCAAAATGGTTCCTCAATTTGGAAGCTCCTCAGAACCTCTCTTTCGTTATTTCAAAACTTCCTCACTTGGATTCTAGGGAATGGAAGGAATGTTAATATTTGGCAGGATAGCTTATTGGGAAACCCTCCCCTAGTTTAGAATCATTCTCTTTCCCCTCTTAAATTTTGATTTGAGAAATATAACAAGTCTTTGTTGTTTGATATTTATTGTTGGGATTCATTAGGTATGTGATCGGGTTGGGACTTGGGGAATGTTCCTTACCACCTCAAGGATTTGGTTGACCCATTTTTATTAAATCTCCAGGATGTGGCTCCAATTCAAAAGCAAGCCAAGGATAGAAAAGGTTGGGGGGGAAATGGGTACATAGTCAAGGGTGGATATGTCGCATTACTCCATCAATTTATTCTGAAGATTAATATTTTTTGTTGGACCTAGGCTCATGGGAAAATTCTCACAAAAGATCATAATCTTTATAAAAGAGGTTTCCTTGGTCCTTTTTGTTGTTCCTTGTGTAAGAAGAATTATGAATCCATTTCGCATTTATTCCTAGAGTATGAGTCTACTAAGAAGGTATGGAAGTTAGTATATTTAGAAGTAATTCATCGAGTCTCTCAGCCCTCCTTGGTAAATCCCCTTTTGGGAATGGAGCTCATACTATCATGGAACATTTAGGACCAAAACCCTTTTCAAAATATCTTGGATGGTGTCTCCAAAGTATATATGTCGGCAATTATGGTTAGAAGGAAAGAGGATCATTTTCAAAGATCAATATTCTAGTCCTCAATCAGTAGACTCCAAATATTTGGGTTAAATGTTTGAATATCTCAACTCTAAGAGGCTTAGAATAGAGGCTCCACAAATATTGGACCTAGAGGAGGATCTCTAGATGAATAAATTAAACTTGAACTTTTTGGTCAGCAACAAGATTGCTCAAATATAATATTGGCATCTTCAAATTTCACCTCATGAGTTTCATTGTTGGTTGGACTCCTAGTTATGCTTCACTCTTTGTTTTGAAGGTGCTTCTAAAGGAAATCCAGAGGAGGCAAGAGTGGTGGGGGGGGATTTTTGGCCCCAGAGGAAGTTGGGAAGTCGAATTCTATTGGAACCTAGGGACCTCCACAAATAATAAAGTTGAGGCATATGCATTTTTACAGGGGCTTCAAATCGCCAATGACCATCAAATATCCCAATCAAACATTCTTTTCGATTCAAAAAATACAATAAGATATTTTTGGGTGGGATAGGATCCAAAGGATGTGGGATTGAAGGTTACCATTGATCGCATCAGACTTAGCTTAGACCTCTTCTCCTCATACTTTTATCACATTCTCAAGTAAAATAACACCCAAGCTGATAAAATGGCCAATAAGGCCATAGGTCTGGCCCCTGGATCCTTGTGGATAAATGGGGAGGTTTTTTTTTTTCCCCTCCCTAATGTTTTCCTCAACATTAAATGATGGGAACCATGGGGGTAATGTGGGCGTGATGGTCACATGTGGACAAGCACATGTTGAGGAGAAGTTTGTTATAGCAGATGAGGGTCGTAGTGTCCCGGCATTCCGAGGTATTTGACACCAGTTGAAGGTTCAGAGTCTTAGTGGGAGTGTGACTCATGGGATCAAGGTTCATCGTACATGGAATGTGCGCAGGAGGAGGCACATGGATCCTCACCTAAGGGAATTGTTGATTGAAAGGATGATCCTCATCATTTTCAATAATGGAAGTGATTTTGAGGTACAAGACTGTGTGAAAGATTGTGTTTCATTTGTAAGCCTCCACGGGTGTTTATGTGTGGGTTCAATCACAACTTGTTCTTGTTACTTGGAGAGGTTATGTGAATCAATTCGAGGGGAGATTTGGCACAGTTGGTAGGAATGAAATATGTATGGGTTATAGACTATGAAGTTAAAGGATGGATGGAGATCAGATGGGTTCGACATGGGCATGACGGTCGTTGGTTTCTATTTATCTCATGAAATTGTAGATTCTTGGGAAATATTTTTTCTTTGGATGTCAAGGTTTCCTTCCGAGCCCAGTGGGATTTATGCTCAGTTAGCTTGAACTATGAGGGCCTCTTGACTTTGGTCGTGATGCAATTTGTATCCTTTGGTGCATCTCTCTCTGGTTAGGGTTTTTAATTTATGTAAAGGCTAGAGCAATGGTGAATGGTACAGGTCTCAAACAACAGGAAGGGCCAATAAAAAAAGATGAGATGGTAGTACATCATAGGTTGCAAATTTCGGTTAACGCACTAAATTCAACAGTCTCCTTCATCATGGGTACTTTGGTGCAACATTGAGATATGGTAGGACAATAGCAGGACAAAGTGGTAGTGTTGAGGTTGCAAGTGGAGGAGTTATAGATTTGGTCACCTTCGTTGACTTTTGTCTCGGGGTCAGTGATGGCTTCCTCGCCTAGGATGGATGTGGATTTGATTCCTAATCTGGATGCTTTGGTCAAAAATACAGATATCAAGGATGAGGTTTAAAACAACAATCCACCTATTGAATAGTTATGTTTTGATTTGTACTGTGTATTAGTGGTATTTTCTATAGAATATATTTTGTACAAATATATAGTGAACTCAGAATATGGAGAAATAGGAGTTCTAATATAGGTAGATGGTTGAATGTTATTCTGGAGAAACCATATTTTTGTGATTTTATCTAGTTGACTCTTTTTTTTACTTTGCGGCCTCAACCATACCTTTTAATGAAATAAAAATCCACCATCTTTTGTGAAAAAAAATATATAATATAATATATAAAATCCTGATAATCTTATTTACACTCATAATAATTTTGTATTTGTGTTTGTAAGAATATTCATTACAATAAACAATATATATGTATCTATATCATATCCACCTCAAATCTCAAAGACGAGTGTAACCATTGTGTGTGTGTGTGTGTGTGTGTAAACAAATGTATATATGTACATTATATATGGAAATAAACATTAGTTAATGATAAAAAGTACATAACTCAATCCCGACGACCTTGAGAAAGCTACAATGGATCAGATCATGGACACCAAGACAAAGGGAACCCACCAACATATCATACAAATCTATCGAGTTGTCAAAGCAGGATAACTTCTTCAATAAGGCAAATGGTTTACCAAGATTCAAGTTCAACCAAATTTTCCCCATCTACTGCAAGAACTTGATGCAATGGGGATCATTTCTTCCTAAGGGGGGAATAATGATCTAGGTGGATATCGGTGGCCACCCACTTCTTCCACTAACTCAACATGATTCTCCATCTTGGTAGTCTTGTTATGATTTTCTGGGATTTTCTAGGTCCTAAACTTTCAGGACCATTTTGAGGCCCTAAACAATGTTTTTTTAGAAGGGTCAAGGACTTATATTTGTAACATCTATGTGGTTCCACTACTATTCATAATTGTCTCATAAATTATTCACCTTCTATATTGTAGCGTCTAACCTTCCACAATGTAACTATAATAATCTCTCAGCATTGACATGTATATATTGTTCTAACTAACTCATATTGCCATGTTGCTTCATGTTCTAGCATCCACAACTATCTCATCCATGTTTTCCTTCTTGTCCTTGTGATTACATTTTACTTCATGCAATGCTCTACCAAATGTATATGCATACATTATATAAGGAAATAAACATTAGTTAATGATAAAAAGTACATAACTTGATCTCGACTACCTTGAGAAAGCTACAATGGATCACATCATGAACATCAAGATGAAGGGCACCCACCAACAGATCATACAAATCTATTGAGTTGTTAAATCAAGACAACTTCTTCAACAAGGCAAATGGCTCACCAAGATTTAGATTCAACAAAAGTTTCCCCATCTACTGCAGGAACTTGATGCAGTGGGGACCATTTCTTCCTAAGTGGGGGAGGGGGAATGATCCAAGTGGATATCGGTGGCCACCCACCTCTTCCACTCACTTAACATGATTCTCCATCTTGGCAATCTTGTTATGATTTTTTAGGACTTTCTAGGTCCTAAACTTCCAGGGCCATTTTGAGGCCCTAAATGATGTTTTTTGATAAGGGTGAAGGACTTTGATTATATTTGTAACATCTATGTGGTTCCACTTCTATTTGTAATTGTCTCATATATTATTCACCTTCTATGTTTTAGAATTTAACCTTTCACAATCGAACTATAACAATCTCTCATCGCTGCCATGTCTATATTATTCTAACTAACTCATATTTCCATGTTGCTTCATGTTCTAGCATCCACAACTATCTCATCCATGTTTTCCCTCTTATCCTTGTGATTATATTTTGCTTCATGCAATGCTCTATCAAGAGTTGGGCTACATTCGTAGTATATTCATTATTTTGCCGCACTAATCAATTGTTAGTTGACTCATTCCTAGTTTTTTGTATTATCCTTCTTCAATTCCATATCTACTTATCACCGACCACATGTAAGATCTCCTTTTTTTTCGAATCTTTCCATTTAATTCTTGTTTTGCAATAATCGTCAGATTTTCCATTCCCCTACATCATCTAAACCTTGTCTCCTCATCTCTCTTCAAGTCATTCTTCAAAGGGGTCTTCTTTATTTTGGTGGGGATGCTACTGCATCACAAGAGTTGTAACTTAGTAATAAAATACATTCAAATGACATTGGGAAAGGGTTATTATGCTGTCATGGTTGGTTGTTTTCTTCAAGTGAATTAAATAAATAAATAACTTGAGAATATAATAGAGTGAATTGAAGAATTTATACTATATAATAAACAAATATCTAGTAAAGTCAGTATAAATATGTATTATTACTATATTTTATTTTTTATATGTTATTGCATCGAGAGTAGCGAGGTGCTCTACATCCTAGTATGGAGGAGATGTTGTCGCGTTAGCGTGATGTTAGATTTTACATTAAACATTAAGAAAATATAAATTTGTCTCAATAAAAAAAAGTATAACAATAATAAAAATAAATTCGGCTCAATTAAATTAAATGATAAAAGAATTACACTTTAAGAAATTTGATCTCTCTCAATGCTTTATAGATTCGGCTTAAGATGAATCTACGCTGATTATAAATTTCTTATAGGTGATTTGGTCCCAAAAAAACTACTCAACTAACTTTGTATATTTTAATTATTAAATCTAATCAAAATAGTCACTTCCCTCCAATTTTGTAATATTATAAATACTTAATAAAAAGACTACTCATCTAACTTTATATATTTTAATCATTAAATTATTAAATCTAATCAAAATAATCACTCTTCACTTAATTTACACTTTTATAAATACCTAATACAAATTATAATAATATAACATAATATAAAATACCTAATACAAATTATAATAAAATATATTAGTCATTGAATTATTGAATCTAATCAAAATAATCACTCTTCACTTACTTTATAATATATATATAACAAAAATATATATAATATATAAAATCACAATAATCTCCATATCGAGGTTTATAAAAATATTCATTACCATTATACATATCTATATGTTTTATCATATCCACCTCAAATCTCAATTAATTAATATATATATATATATATATATATATATATATATATATATATATAAGATTTGAGGTGAATATATACATACATAAATATATAAAAGATTTGAGGTGGATACGATAATATATATATATATATAATCGTATCCACCTCAAATCTCAAAGTTATATATATAAATGTATATATAAATATATAAAGTAAACAAAGATTTGTTTAATGATAAACAAATGAGAACCACTTTTGAAGGTAAAGACATTGGTGAGTAGATAAGGAAAATGAGAGGGAAGAGGTCAATTGTGACACAAACATAACATAACTAAAGTTATCAAAACATTGAAGTTGTCGTTAATGCTACTCCCTCAAACATACACTTTTAGTTGGTTGAGCCACGGATGAGACCTTTGTGTCATCCACCAGTATCGCTTATCTTATGATATCAAGCCCTTCAAAGATGAATTATTGTGTGATGTTTCCCCACTCAAAGTTTGTGATGTAATTTTAGGAAAACCTTATATGTGGAAATGCCATGTTTTTTACAAGTCTTGGCCTCGTAGTGTCATTGTTACCTTGGGAGGTCATTCCTACAGGGTACCAGAGGTAGTTCTATCTACTACAATTTCATTGATCTATGAAAAATTGTGTCGAAAGGTAATCTCTCAGACTACAAATTTGTTCATCTTCATGGTTCAGTCAAAAGGTGAGTGAATGATCACTGTGACCACCACAACTTCAGCACAGGGTCTCTCTACATAGCATAAGCAGATGGACAAGGTGGTAGAGGAATGTAGAGACATCTTCACCTCATCTATAGGGGTGCCTCTATACTATTAGGTAAAACATCCCATTGACTTGATACCTGGATCTCCCTTACCCATTAGTTTTATACGCAGGCACTCCCTTCTGTATATTGAGGAAATAATGCGTCAAATTGATGAGTTCATCTGAAAGGACCACATTCAACTAAGTTCCTCACCTTGTGGAATCCTGTTGGTGTTGGAATAAAAGAAGGATGGGACATGGTGACTTTGTATTGATTACAGATCCCTGAAAAAAATCATTGTCAAAAACCGATACATGATCCCTTGGATTAATGATCTTCTTGATCACATCAAGGGTGCCAAGTTCTTTATAAAGATTGATATGAATTCAGGTTACCACAAGATTCTGATAGGACAAACTGATGCATGGAACATGTTAGTAACATTACTTGTCCAGGGCGCAAGGGGCCTTCTGGTCAGCGAGCCACATGAGGAGAGCTCGAGCACAACGCAGAAAGCCTCATTTCAGGCCCCCCCAAGCAAGCGAGCGGGAAAAGTTTTGTCTTCGTCGACCAAGATTCGTCTACAAAGTTGATCGACAGCCATCGGGTTTTCAGGGCTGTCAAGTTACCCGGGGTTTAGCAAGAGGGAGCTCCACTGGTTCAAAGCAGACTTGGGTCGTCCGATCAAATTGGGACAGGTGGTAGCCTGTCGGCATATCATGGATCGGGGTTTCGGGGAGCAGGGAGCTCTCAGCTCATTACACTTGGAAGTGTCGATCAGCGAAACGCAGAAAGCGCCTTTGGAACCGAGCCCGGGGTCTTAGCACCAGGTCATATCAAGCGGGCGAGTGAAAGGGGGACAGCCTCTTTATAATAGTAAATAATATCTGGGTTGTCCATCTGAAGGACATGCGGCACGTATCTATGTCATGTCGGCGTTCAGGAGTTCGCGCGATAGAATCTCCTCATCGCTTCACCTCTTGAAACCCCGAATCCCAAAAATCTGAAAGCGCCCAGAGTCGAGCCTATGGTTTTGGCGCCTGGACATCAAGAAGGAGGTCTGGAAGAGGGGTGCTTTCATTTTCATTTGGCCGAAGGTTCCGAATTAAGTCTCAAAAGGGGGGCACTGCGCTCTTCAGACTCCAGTTCGACGTGATCTGGATCCCGATACCTGCTCGGAATGGATAAAGAAGAAAGAGGGTGGGTGAAACCTCTCATCACTCATTTATTGCAGAGTATGGAGGTCCTAGCTGAAGTTTACCTGGGAGGGTCCCTTGTACCGGTTCTCTTCAGGAAATCCATGTCGAGTCTTCAACTCGCTAGAGGAACCTGCACATGCCAATTCAGCATTCAAAGGGCTCAGCTACCCCCAGGCGCAAGCCATGCTGAATTAAAGAGGTGTATGACAGGGGAACAGAGGACAGATTTGATTGAGGAAACGACACCCATTGAAATCCCTGAGACGTCGCTGCTAAGCGAATTTTTCTGAAGTATATAGGCTTAGTCTTTGTATTTGGAAAAGGATCGATGGTTGAGCAAGACTCCCAGTTGTAAAAACTTTAATGATGAATTGTGTTCTTATTATTTCTGGACTCTTGAGACTTCTTGCCTGATGAATGTCAGTTTCTTTCATATCTCTGTGTATACTGTATTAGAGCAGCTCAGAATTGGAGGATCTAGTCGAGTTGTGACCGTTATAGGATGATGTATGTTGGATCACTGTAACAGTTGTGTTGTTCTAAACAGTCTCTGTGAACTTCTCAGCACTAAATGACTTGGAATTGGAGGATCCAGTCAAGTCTTCCCTTCAGTTTCTTGAAGCCCTAAACCAAGCGGATCTTGTTTTCAGATTTTTTCTCTACGAGCTACCGAAAGGCCTGTTGCCTGAGATAGTTTGTCCATTCTTCTCCCATGTCTTCCACCTACCCATGTTTAAATCAATTTCCTGACTAGAGTTGGGTCAAGACCTCCTTTGTTCCTTGTTATCAGAAACAATTCCTATTTTGAAGTGATACATGTTCGAGTCTCTACCCATTTGATCACCCACCTATCAAACCGTGACATAAAAACTGATGGGCGTTGGGCTCTGCTTCTGCAAGCAATCCGGGAGCGACTTGTAGTGCTAACATTTCTGGCGCTGTTGTCGGGGATGAAATTGAAGATTTTCACTCGGTAGAATGAAATTGAGCCTCTGGATCCAAAGGTGCATCGGATTATCGGAGCCTTTCAATATTGCTAATATGCACCTAGCGACTCCATTGTGACGACTCCACTATGGCAGACATGCCCTGTCAATTGTGGCTTTCAGGGGTAGGCATACGTGGTCTCATCCACAGTTTCCTCTAGCTATGCCTGAAACAGATCCAGAGGTGGTGCTCAGAAGGGGAAAGGCCTCTGAAGAAGAAGCGTCCATCACTGAACCAGGTAATCCACCATATCCTCCTGTGGGAGCTCCTTTTTCTCCTCCTCAGTTTCCCGACAGGCCTATTTCTGCAGTTTCTCGTTTCCTAAATTTTGGGAGTGTTCCTGTCGAGTTTTCCTCTCCTGGTTTGGGACCGGAGGGTCAAGACCTTGTCACTCCCCTCTCCCCTGAAGCTATACCCTGGCGTAGACCCAGGACCACAGAAGATTTCCCTACGCCTAGTTCAACCACTCCTGTGCAAAGAGGAGCACCCGCTGACTTGAGCTCGTTAGCCTTCTCCTTAAATCCCCTCTTGTTTTCCACTCCACTTCGAGACTCATTCTCAATAACCCCTTTGCGAACTCCTT
>ML786695.1:281179-293263 GCA_009831015.1 Picea engelmannii | reverse complement strand
GTTGCACTTTCTTCCATAAAGTGCTTCGAATGGGCTCATCTTCAACGATGTATGATACCCATTATTGTAGGTGAATTCTACTAAATGCAGGTAATCTTCCCACCTTGATGGTTTATCCATCACATACATTCTCAGTATGTCTTATATTACTCTGTTCACCCTTTCTGTCTGACCATCAGACTCGGGATGATACGCTGTACTAAAGTTCAAATTCGTTTCGAATCCCTTGAACAGTCCTTTCCAGAAATTCGAGGTGAATTTCGGGTCCCTATCAGACACAATTGTCTTAGGAATTCCGTGCAAGCGTGCAACTTATTTTAAAAAGATATCAGCAACACTAGCTGCCCTATGGGTGGTTTTCAGTGGAATAAAAAGGGCAGCTTTAGTAAGCTTGTCCACCACCACCATGATTGAATCATGTTGCTTGCTTGTTCTAGGTAGTCCGATGATAAAATCCATTGTTACCACGTCCCATTTCCATTCAGGAATGGGTAAAGGCTGCAGCAACCCTGCTGGGTGCCTATGCTCAGCCTTAACCTTCTGGCACTCCATACATCTGGCGATGTATTCAGCAATTTCCTTCTTCAGACCCGGCTAGAAGTAATGGCTTTTGACTGCTGCCACAGTTTTCTGGTATCCGGGATGTCTAGCATAAGCCACGTTATGCATTTCTTTCAGAATTGCTAGCTTCAAATCTCGGACATTGGGTACATACACTCTGTTTTATACAGAAGTAAGCCATCAGTTCCCAAGGTGTAACTTTCCTTGGTCTGTGGTCTCTCACACTGTTGTACCTTTGCTACTAAACCTCTGTACTGCAAATCAACATTTGCAGCTTCCAAAATTATGTCTTTAATCTCAGTCCTGTACATGCTAATGGTTGTAGCATGTAATTCGTGCACTTTTCTGCTGAGTGCATCAGCCACCTTATTTTATTTCCCTTTGATATGCTTGATATCAAAGTCATATTCGCATAGAAATTGCAGCCATCTGATTTGCTTGACATTTAAAGTCGACTGATCAAATAAATACTTCAGATCGTTATGGTCTGTTCTCAACTCGAATATTTTTCCCATGAGGTAATGTTTCCATTTCCTCAATGTGTGGATGATTGCTTCCAGCTCTAAATCATGAGTGGCATAATTCCTCTCGTGCTCCTTCAACTTTCGGGACTCGTAACAAACTACAAATCCCTCTTGGCTGAGAACTCCTCCCAGTCCCTCCTTACACGCATCGGTGCACACTACGTAATCCTTATTTGGATCTACAATCTTTAGGATTGGAGCGTTGGTTAGCAGCTACATCAATCGCTGGAAGCTGCTCTCACATTCTTCAGTCCACTGGAACTTCTTCTCCTTCCTTTGCAAGGAAGTGATAGAATGAGCTATCCTTGAGAATCCAGCTATAAACCTTCTATAGTAGCCTACTAGACCCATAAAAGATCTAACTTCCGCCAGATTCCTTGGCGCTGACCATTCTCGAATGGCCTCAACCTTTTCAAGATCCACAACGATCCCTTCCTTTGATATAATGTGCCCCAAGTAATGAATCTGCCTTTGATCAAATGAGCACTTGCTCAGTTTTGCGTACAGATGGTGTTCTCTCAACACCTGCAACACCATTCTCAGGTGTTGCTCATGTTCTTCCTCTGTCTTGGAATACACCAAGATATCGTCTAGGAAGACTATGACAAACTTGTCCAAATAATCTCTGAACACTCCATTCATTAAGCACATGAAAGCAGGAGGCGCATTGGACAGCCCGAACGGCACCACCGTGAACTCATAATGACCGTACCTTATTCTAAAGGCGGTCTTGCTGATGTCCTCATCATTTATTCTCATTTGGTGATATCCTGATCGGAGATCTATTTTTGAAAATATTTTCGCATCCTTCAACTGATCAAAAAGATCATCGATCCTTGGCAGAGGATATTTGTTCTTGACAGTTACCTTATTCAACTGTCGGAAATCAATGCACAACCTCAACGTCCCATCTTTCTTCTTCACGAATAGGACCGGGGCACCCCATGGTGACACGATGGGGCAAATGTATCCCTTCTTTAGTAGCTCTTTGAGCTGTAATTGCAACTCTTTCAGCTCTAGCGTACTCATTCTATAAGGAGCCTTCGAAACTGGAGCTGCTCCAAGCATCAAATTTATAGAAAAATCGATGTCCCTCTTCGGAGGTAGTCTAGGTACCTCCTGAAATATGTCCTTGAACTCTTTGAGTACCTTGTGGTCTTCCATATTCGAGACTACATCTCAGGATGCTTCTTCCACCCGAGCTGCAAATAATTGACAGCCTTTCCAGTAACATTTCTTCAGCTGCATGGCTGAGATTTCCCTAACAGCCACGGCTCTAGGAATTCCTTGGAATGTTACCTAATTTCCCTCTTCGTTCAGGCATGTAAACCTCTTATTATGGCAGTCCAGAAGAGCATGGTGTTGGTCCAACCAGTCCATCCCAATTAAGCAATCGTATGAGCCTAAAGGCATAATGTTCAATTCGGCCTTAGTGCTCATTCCTTTCATGTCTACTGAACAGGACTTAACCAATTCAGTGACCTTCCTTTTGGTTCCTGTGGCCAACTTCACTAGCCAAGACTTTTCATGTTTGCTTCTTGTTAAATGCAAACCTTCCACCACTCTAAGATCTATATAACTATGGCTAGCCCCTGAATCAATTAAAATAACAAGTGGTTGGTTGTTGATCGTACCTTCCACTTCAATCATGTGCGATTGAAATTCTGCTTGTTTATTGTCCAGGGCTGCGTAGATCTTCGACATTCTGTTGCCCATATCCTCCACTGTTTCAGCTTGCTGAACAGTATGGACAGTTCTCGCTTTATCTTTTTTGTGGGGGTAGTCTCTGTACCTATGATTCCCTTTATAGCCCCAACACTCCATAGGTGGCGGTCTTGGCATCTGCTCACTCCCTTCAACTTTCCTGGGCTCTCTAAAAGATGACTATCCCCAAGGACTGTTCCTGAAAAAGGGAGGCATGTTTCCCTTCAGTCTCTGTTCTTTCTTAAACCTCTTCTAGTCATCCCAAGCCTTCCGAAAGGTAGGCTTTTCTCTTTGTTGTTCATATAAGCATTTCACCTTTCTTATGGTTTCTTCCATGGTCTTAGGATCATCATATTGAATCTTTTCACCAATGGAAGGTGGCAGTCCACTCAGATACCTTTGAATTTTGACAGCCTTGTCTTTAATGAACGGAACATACTTCAGTAGTTCCAAAAAACTTTGTTCATACTCATCAATGGTCATGCTGCCCAACCTGAGTTCGAAGAACTCCTTCATCTTTCTGTCATAGTATCTTTTGGTCAGGTATTTCTTCTCGAAATACCTCTTAAACTCCTTTCACATGACCTCTTTCTCTCTGATGTGTTGCACCTGCATCAACTGATCCCACCACATGGATGTCTTTCCTTTCAGCTGGTACATTGCAATTCTTCCTTCTGCATGGGCAGAATAATTCTGTAGTTGGAAGTATTTCTTCATACCCAACAACCATGTTTTGACATCTTCTTCCTTCTTATGTTCACCATCGAATGTAGGCGGTTTAATCTTGTTGATTTCCCCTTTCAATTCATCCCTTCCATATTTTCGGTGTTTTCTGGTAGGGAGTGGGCTTGAACTACTATGTGTCTCCTTGCCAGAATGCTTCGGGGAGAGACGGTAATGTCTGCTACCACTCCTCGATCTTCTTCTGCTCTCAGGGGTTCTGACACTTCTTGATCTACTTGTGTCACTCTCTTTTTCCAATTTCTTTTCTATTCTTTCCAGGCTCTTCAACATTTTAAAGTTGAATTCACCCAGCCGATCCCTGATTTTCATGAGCTTTCGGCTATCATCTCGGCGAGCCTGGGCATCTTTCTGCAATTTTTCAATGAGTTTCATCATGCGTCCCTCTTTATCTATCTCTTTTCCATGCCCAATAGAGTTTGTTCCTTCGACTCCCAAGTTGACATCCTTTCCTTCTCTTTCGTCTTATGTTTCGGAGGCAATCTGCACCTCTTCCAATTCCATACTTAGTGTCAGTTTTCGGCTGTCCTGACACTCGTTGAACTCTGCACACATAGCGTGCAGTCAACCAAATTTTATCAAGCCCTTAAACCTTCAAGAAAACTTACAACATTCATAAGCCAACATGAACAAGAAAAACGTTTTGACTTCACAAAGTTTTCTGAGCTCTATCCGGCTCTGCAAATTCCGGGACTTCGGAACTTCGAAATCTCGGTCCACGAAGATCCAACAGTTAAATCTTCGTAACCAAAGTCACCCTTTCGCAACTCGCAATATCGCGAGTTCGTGAGTCGAAGACCCTCGACTCATTTCCTCCAAACACCGATACCCGAAATGCGATAAGGGTATGGATCCCTCCTCGCTAGTGCCTGCTACACATGACTGTAGGCTAGGGCTAAGTGCTAGCACTTCTTCGCCAACTCGTGACTTCGCGAGTTGGAGTGTTGAGCCTTCATGCTCCTCCTTTGCGAATTCCGAAATCGCGAATTACTTTATTCTCCCGGCCTGCAGCACAGCTGTTTCCCTTCACCACAGTGGCACGTGGTACATTCAGGAGGGTCCACATCACCTTCGGTGACGTCTTCTGGTCCCACCACTCTTGCCTATATTCTCGACTCACTGGCACGTGGTACACATTCATGCGCCCACATCCATTCTAAGCAAAATCCAACGGTTAGGTCCCCTCTCAAATCTACGGCGCAGATCTTTTCGGCGTTTCGGGGTTTTCAGGCATCGGGAGTTCGTGCACCCCACATCTCGAACTTCCATCTGCCGAAATCCCGAAAAAAATATGATTTATTCCTCCGCTGAATCGAACGGTCAACTCCCTTCCTACAGTCTACGGTGTAGATCGTTTCGGGATTTCGAGTTTCGGGTTTTTGGAGGTGTTCACCTCCCTCACTTCCCATCTCCCAACTTTGAGAAATCCGAAAGGTTTCGTGACTAAATCGAGCGCGACTCCGCTAGATCTAACGGTCGAGCCTTCCTCCTAGATCTACCACGTAGATCTCCACGGTTTTTCAGGTTTTTGGGATTTCGCCTATCGCGATTCCCACACTCCTGTGCATTTCAAAAGGGATTTTAATCCCTACGCACATTTTTCAGATCCGACGGTCACGAGGGTTCACCTTCCCTCTCGAACAGATCCTAAGGCTCCAACACTGTTGGTGTGGAGTCCTCTCTCCCTGTGGCCATAGACCACACCCGCTGCGGCTTCGCACACCGCTATACCTCCTGAACTTACCAGGGTCTGAAATTGGTCCTCCAGACACAATTTCTCCTCACACCCTCGGTCCAAAGACCACTCAACTAGCCCATCTAAGCTCAGTGTCAAAACCTTGGCTCTGATACCAAGTTGTAGCACCACTTTTCACTCACTATGTGGAATAACGACATTCTCACTCACAATTAATCACATGCATTCAAAACAAGTTAAACACATTCAACACAGAGTAATCATACGATTTACTGCCATAATCAACAATCAATACTATTTAACATCAATTCATATACACAATAGAATACATGATGATTATAATACACAGAGATACAGAAACATAATTAAAGCATCATCTGGTACTTATCTTTGAATAGTGGTAGATTCCACCAACCAAGTGCAGGCCTTCCACGAACCTCCCAGCCTTAGACTACACTGCTCATCAGCTTAACAGTGGGTCACCCCCGAGATGGGACTAAGCTCCACCCCAAGACAAGGAATCCTAGGCTAGGCTAAGGTTACAGGGAAACAACACACAGCCACAAGGATGGGATTCTCTCCCAGGAACCTCTCACGCTCACTGCCCATAGACCCTCATTCCCCACATGCCTGTTCCACCCCAGGAGTATACACCTTCTCTGTCACCTGGACAGTCCTTCGGCTGCTAACCTCCCTTGCCTTGGGTTACAGCAACAGGTCGGACCGGAAGTCTTCGGGCTTTGTGGCAGCTACAAGGTTCCTTCCAGGAGTTCTCTCCTTCCTCTGTACACTCTCTCTCCTGGAGAGAGTGTTGCTCCACTGGCCAACAAGCCAGACGCAGTCCAGCACTGCGTGGCCATGGCAATCAACAGGGAAAACTGATGTAGCATTCCTACAAGCTCAACAATGGCCAAATGGATCACGGTCACGACTTTGGGATAGAGACCCCATGCACAAGCTCGATCTCAGATAGAGGATACACACGGATTCTCCAGATGAACATAGGTTTTTCAGTTCAGAATATGTACGAGGTTTTTCTGCAGAGGTTGGATCCGTCGTACCGCTCAGAGGTCGTATCCACTCAGGCCGTCGGGTGGAATGGAGGAGAAGCCCCATCACGTCTCATCTTCGCCATTTTATTTGCATGGGTCGGGGCTGACACTTGTCGCCCTGGAAACTGCATGTGTTTACCCAGCATGCATCACCTTCCTCATGGTTAGGAACTTAGGATAAAACATGAAATGCTCATGCCTTTTTGGAATAATATTAAAATAATATTCCCAAGGCTGAAGCCCCCTAGGCTTAACACTTAGCCCCTTTTCCCACATTCCAACCCCTAATCCCTTGCCTTCTCTGTGGAAGCTCAGTCCCCCTTCACTCATTCATCGTGGTTGGTCTGCTCCTGGTGGTGTTTACAAATTTTTATTAATTTGTTCGGCGTGATTACATATACAACAGCAGGCTCCTGGCCTTCAACATTAGGCTCCCTGGCCTAACAAACACATAAGCCACCAACTTATAAAAACTTGGCTCACCAGCCTATAAAACATAATTACAATTCCTTTCAGAACATGATTTACAACAGGGCTCGGCCTTGGGGACACTACAGTAATTATATAATAAATGTTTGCTTAAGAGACTGAAATATTCATATAATAATAATCTACATTAATCTCAAGATTAACACAATGGGTGTATTTAATGGAATGATTTTTGAAAGAATTGTCTCAAGTTTCTTGGTATTGTGGGCATGGTTCAATTTGTTTCCTTCATTTAATTTATTTGTTATTTGTTATTTTTATGGTTTTGTCTAGATTTTTCACTATCATAGAAAGTTTTGAAAGTTGGGGGCATAGAGGGCTAGAAATTAAGTTTATCAAAGATTTCCTCTGTAATATAACAAGATGGAAACAAATAAGATACAAACATCTACTCTAGAAGTTGATGCTTTAAGGACTAGAAATGGTTCTATACATTGAACTTTGGATTATTTGTAAAATACAATGGAAACTATTCTACAAAATCAAAGTAGCTCAAGCCTATAACAGTCAAACAAGGTACTCCAATAGTAGGAAAGTAATTTCACCAGTACTAAGTTGATCATATGAAGCTTTTGTGAAGTATTGCTTGAGTTTTGAACCTTGCCTATCACTTATTTGTTTTACCTTATTTGGAAGGAAAGTTGAAACAAAGAACGAGCTTGAGGTTGTATATATACAACTTTTGGGACTATTTGGTTAGGGTGCATTTGACATTTGATGGATATCTAATATCTACTTTCCTTTCAAGCTTCTTCGATACTTGAAAGTTGTGTTCACAATTTATTAAGGAAATGATTATTTTGATGGCTGAGACTACATAGTTTGTAGTGGATATGCATATGGAGTCCATTACCTTACATGTGTGACTTCCAAGCTTTGATTGTATATTCTAAGTCAACTATTTCTTGATCTTGTCATTAGGAATTTTAAACTTCTATGTCTATATGTGCAATATGTGCAATATCATCATTTGCCTCTCATTTCAAAGTATTGTTTCCATGATAATCATGATCCAACTTCTCACACTCAATGTAACCCTTAAGCCTCTCCAAGTTTCTCCCACTTGAAGTCACAATGTAAAATTCTACCCTTGGATGAGGTGAGGAATAGGCAATATCAATAACTGTAGCTTTATCTTTTGCAACCACATAAGATCTGTGATAATCTCTTGTGAAATCCAAGTCAAATTTCTAATCAATAATAAATATGTGGCCAAGAACAATAACATAAATCATGAAGTTCAAAGGTGCTAAAAGATCTTAAAGTTCCATAATCATCATTGAAATATTTTGTAGCCAGTGGTTGATATTTGACTACATTTAATAATATTCTAAACAAAAAAAACTGTCAATTGAAAATGAGGATACAATTTATTCTTTACAAAGTAAACTACCAAATGGAACATGATGAAGAATTAATATTTACAAGGATTTATAAAGTTAAAATAAGGACCCTTAATTTTATTTTGAGTTGGAAAGCTTAGGGATTATTAGGCACCTATATTCTCACAGCGGCTTGGGAATGCATAAACAAGCAGACCATGGTGAATATGAGAATTCAATCCATGGCCTGCAAACTTTTCTACTAGTGTAGAAGCCAACTTTATTCATTCTAAATGATTAATATAATTGGTAATTGATTTTCTTAGCATTGTTGATAATAAACTAGATTGCATAATTGATAGGCCTCAAATATATAGAAGAGTATGACACAGACATTGGGGATCATGGGTCTCGGAAATTTTCCATCCCTTATTGTAAAAAAATTGTTCTATCTCCATTGTGCATTCATCATAACTATAAAATTTGGATTCTATATTTGTTCTGAATTCGTGATTGTAAAATATTTTCTCTATCCCTTGAGAAAATGTTGTTTTGGATTGACTCTCTCTCTCTCTCTTTCTCTCTCTCTCTCTCTCTCCCCCCCCACACACACATTCCATCTCAAAAACCCCAAGATACTTTCCATTTACTTTCTTGTTTTGCTTCATTTTCGAATGTGTATATGCAATGTTGCATCCAATTTTCTTAATCTTCTAAGATTGTCGGTTCCACATTTGTATATTCACAAGGAACCTTCTTTCTGGTGTTGTATTCTTTTGATGGTTTCACTATTACAATACAAAAAATTGATTACATTTTGACATAGCCATTTGAATTAGCTTGAATAACATTTGATCTAATAGGGCATTTATGTTGGAACAAGTAAATGCACTTACAACTCTCATATTATTTTGGGTTGGTGTTTTTAAGAAACATTGTGCACAAGATATTTTGATTATTACCATTGTAATCGTTATGTGCTTTGTATGTAACACTGCTGCAAAGTCTGGTATACTCATGTTGATTTTGATGTTCCTGTTGTTTGAATTTCTATGTATAGTTTGTATATATTATTTTCCCATATTCTCTAATTTTGTTAATTGGTATGTACTTCTTATGGGAATTGCTATATAGATATTATGTGTACTTGAATATAGTATGTTGTGCCTTTCTAGCATTGTGTTGTGCTCATAGAGCTATTTCACCTAGACAATTGGATATGTGCAATCACAAATTAAGAATTCAATATAAATTTATATTTATCATGTATTTGAATGCAGTTGATGTTCTATATTTGGTGGTCAATGTTGTTCAATCATGTTGAAAATGATATCATTGTTGAAAGTTATGTATACAACTTGTAATAGTATCTATTTGACCTAGACAATTGGATATGTGCATTCCCAAATTAACAACTCGATATCAATATCTCTTTATCATGTATTTGAATGTAGTTGATGTTCTACATTTAGTGGTCAATATTGTTCAATCATGTTGACATTGATATCCTTGTTGAAATTTATGTATACAACTTGTAATATTATCGATGCAAAATGTTGTGTTAAAAACCCCAAAAATTCTTTGTGTCAGCCTTGATAATCCAATATCTCATATTTATATATCTTTGGTGTTTTTCTTTTTGTGGTTTAATTTTGTATTCTCCTCTTGATTTTGATGTCCTTATTATGATGGATAGATTATAATTTTCCCCAAAAATTCTTTATGTGAACCTTGTTAATCCAATATCTCATATTTATATATCTTTGGTGTTTTTCTTTTTGTGGTTTAATTTTGTATTCTCCTCTTGATTTTGATATCCTTATTATGATGGATAGATTATAATTTTTTCCACTATGATCAATGATATCCTATCATATTTTGAAAATATTTGTAATGGTAAACATGGAAAGAGATGAATTCCATCATTTGAAGATATTATGACCAAAATAACATGAGTAGTGGTTTGTACAATAAGTGATATAACAACTTGAATCGAGTAGAAACTCCTTTGATATATAAGATGGAAGGTTTTAATCTAAATATCAACAATAATGAATGCCATATTAGACATCTAGCATGTAATTACGTAAACACATCTTAGTCCATGTGACTAATTGAAAATTGTTACAATTTAAAGATTCAAACGAGAATGAATGTCATAAGAACTATAGTTCCAAAACATGTGGAAAAGGAATTGAACTTTGATGGTGTTTTCTGATTTTTCCATTCATTATTTTTTCAGACACCTCTCTTGTGTTAAAATTATTTGATATGTCATTGTTATTAATGAGAGGCCACATTGTTTTTAAGTATTCATACAAAATGGAGAGGCAAAAAAAATGGAAGATTATAATGGGCCTTAAGGCCCGAGATCTAAAAGACAACTCAACTTTTTTGGCAAATATTTAACCTAGAGTAAAGTATATAGACTAGACAATCCTTTATTTGATCGTGTTGTAGAAATCCCTTCATGTAGAGTTCCTGATTTTATTAGAGGGGAGGAAACCAATCTTGACACTCCTTGTACTTTGTCACTCAGTTAAAAAAATAACACAAAGGGATAACTCTCACATGCAATATGAGTTGTAAGTATTTCACAGTCACATGGCTCTTGCATTTCTAAATTTGTTTTTGTTTTGGTTGATGCATTCATCTTTTGACTTAGCATACATATGATCACAAATGATTATTAATGAGTGGATATATATCATTTTTTGTTGAGGTGGTGTAATGTGTAGTGTAGTTACTCATTCATATGGCCTAGAAGATGAAAAAGGAGAGCATCGAAATAAACACAGGAGCTCATTTGTGAAGAAGAATGGATACCAATGCCACTTTATTGTGAATGTTTTAAATAAGAAACTTGAGATAACATTATTGAAATACAACACATATGAGCATGAAGATGAGAAAGTGTGGTCCTGTCATGGTCGACATGACATGTTTGGCAAATTTAGGTCCTTGCATAAAGATAAGCTTTCAAGAAAAATCGTCTCTTTTGTAGAAAATTGTTTCTTTATGGAAGTGTCGATTGATGTTGTATATAACAATCACATTCAACGACATCTTGAAATGGATGTGAGAGATTGTGGTAGAGATTTTATCTTAACCAAGAAAGATGTTGCAAATATTGATAATTGCTTGAGGAAGGGAAAATATCAACTTCATAAGAAAATTGAAATGATTTTTAACCTCTAGTATCATAAACAACCTTGATGAAGGGAAAATATCAACTTCACAAGAAAGATGAAATGAATTTTAGCCTCTGGTATCATAAACAACCAGATGCTTTTTTTCCTTTTTAAGAATCTTAATGGTCCAAATGTTCCTTTTATAATTGGAATTGAAAAATAGATGTTGGAGACAATGGTCAAACTATCTCACAATAGTTTAATAGGAATGGATTCAACTTTCAATATCAATAAATATATAGTAGGGTAAATTTGAATTATCATTTAAAAATGGATGTTTGGGTTTTTCTTCATTATGATTGATAGATTAAACTTTGAATTTGAGTTTTATTGAATATCACAGTACCAATTACACATTGTTGACCTTTGATGGCAAGCAAAGTGGGGTACTAGTTGCATGGATTGTGACATCCTGAAATGCATCATCTAATATTGTTACATGGTTGGAGTCGTTGATGAATAGGTGTTATCAATTCAGCCTCGATGTTGAATTGGTGGAAATCGATGCTTTGAAGTAACTCTCATTTGATTATTTTGGGATTTGTATTTATTATGTAAGAATATCTCACATAAACGCATTTAATCCAATAGAAAGAACACACAGTGTCGAGTGATATTGTGTATTTGGCACATATGGAGGGCATGGAAAAAATATCTATATGTTGGTCTCTACTTTGAAGCAAGCAAATGCAATTCTCGATAGGTTAAACTATATCATGAAGTCTTTCCCCAATGTTGAATCAATGGTCGAGCATGTCGATATTTTTTTCACTGATTTTACAATTTATGAGTTCTTGGATTATT
>ML786695.1:252567-262757 GCA_009831015.1 Picea engelmannii | reverse complement strand
TGGGAGTCCCACGGACTATAAATCACACAAGGAAAACAATAAGTTTAATTGCAATTTTATATGTTGTTGCTCTTTGGATATGCATATGGATTTGAAGGTTTTATCTTTCAATTGATATTGACAGTTGGATTTAAATTACATTAACACCATAGAGTGCTACTCTTACAACTATATTCTTTGTCAACCTTTTTTATTAGGATTGAAAAACAACTTAAAATTCTCAAAATCTTGTGAACAATCATATTAATTGCTAACCTTTGCATCCTTACTCTTGGTTGGGAGGAGAGTTAACATGGTACTTCAACAACTATAAATATTGATTATAGATATTTTTCCAAATGAAAGTTGTTGGAATATCAATTTGTATGATAAATTCTTAATGTCATTATGCATGTGATAGTTGACATCTTTAATGATGATTTATCTTGGTATTTTTGAAGTTCTAATAAAATTATACATGTTATTATAATTTATGTGACTAACAGTGATCAACAACACTTGCTACATATGGTTTCAAATTATAAAGGGAAATGCTTCTACAAAGTGCACGAGCACCATTATTATAACATTATCCCTTGGATTTCTTCCTCTTCTCCTCTTGTGGTATCTTAGCCTATTTTTGCTTTTATAGAAATCTTTTGGTAGATATTATATTTAATAAATTTCATTTTTCATACATGTTTTTACATAAATTAAACACCTAATGATTATACTCACATGGTGATCTCAAGAACGTAACATCCACACCATAATCATAGCCTACAACTTGGACTCACTGACATTCACTAATTGGGTTTTTGCCTTGGAATCCACACAAAGCTTAACCACACAAATTGATGATATGTATCCATCCACCCACAAAATGAATGATGCATGTGGCTAACCCCATACTCTAAACTTGCACACCATTAAATAATTTTTTAGGAAATAAGCATGCAAATGCAAAATATTTCTAAGCAAACAACATTTCGGAAAATGTGCTTCAAAATTTTGAAAAAAAAAAACTAGCAATATTTCCAAGTAATCAAGACCAAATCAAAACCATAGTATCATGAAAACAACAATTCCATCATATGTTATTTCTTTTCAAATTAGATCTAACTATGAAGATTATGAATGAAATGAAACCTATGAAAGAAACAATCCTAGAGTTTTCACCTACTCCCATGCAACTTCACTCATAAGATAATTATGGCATCTATCCATGCACACATGATAGGAATGATAAGGTCTAGCTAACACCATAACATAACAACTACCCAACACAATTTTCAAGGAAGGAAAACAAAAAAACTATGCATGCAAATTAGCCATCAACATATAATATTTTATATAACTATCTGAAAAAACTCAAACATCAATCAACACAAATTCTCATAAAAATGTCCATATATAAAAATAGCCATTTAAATATGAACACTAAATCTTCAAACACATAATTCTATATTTTGTCAATGCTTTATTGTAAAAAATAAAATAAAAAACAATAAAAACTTACAAGGACCAAAAGTAAAGTTAGTTTAGAGCTTATTAAGAGAGACACCATAAGATAGGGAAAAACTCTAGTCCACAAGAATCACTTTCAGCTCAAATGATGTTAACTCCAAGGAAAAAAACCAAGTTTAATAGTGTTTAATAAAAGTAGTAAGAGATTTCAAGGTGACAACGCCCACCACCCTTCACATGGATATTGGCTGAAGAGATTGGATAGTAGTGCAAATGACACCAACTCGAAAGACACAATTAAGTATAATTAAGTATGATACTATTTAAGAACACAATAATACTACAACTCTTGGATTTATGAAGCCATCTTAATAGTTCAAATCGTAATACCAAAACTATCAAAGTTCAAATCCATACATAATGCAATCAACGACAATACTTTTAGAACCAAAAACCAATACTCTAGTGTTGATCTCTCAAGCCCACCTCCTTTGTCTCAAAGTGTAATGTTATTGGTCAACATTTTGAACATTTTGATTAGTGTCAGGTACAAAAGATTAGAAACTTTATTTGTTATCCTCAAATAATTTAATTTAGTGTTGCCTCATCAATATTCAATATTTATTAAATGGTATTAAATATTAATTTGTGTTCATTATCATAATTTTAATTAACTTTAGTGTTTTAAAATCAACATTTTGATTAGTAAATAGCATTAGAAATTAGGGTTTTTGTACATTATCATAATTGTATTTGACTTTAATGTCATCTCATCAAGGTAATATTATCAGCTAATCTCCATGTCTTGACATCTATCTAATAATTACCTCATTGCACCATGATTTAATCCAATCATAATAAGGAAGATTGAAAAATTTGAACCTCATACGAAAATTTATCCAAATTTACACTGAAATAATGCAAGAAGGAAATATGAACAATATATCATCTAAAACCACTTTATCCAACTGCAATGGGATATAATTATTGAAGAAAATTATAAAGATCTTTTAATTTCCTATGAAATCCTCAAACAATAAAATTAGCAATGTTAGCCAGTTGAAAGACACACAACACTACAAATTTGAAGCGATGATTTGAATTCATACTGAAACACAAATTTTCATAAAGTAGTTAATTATAGTATTCGCCCTGGAGGCCTTTGAAATCATACCAAAGGGCCATACATCCCATTTAATTTTATTTTTTCTGAGCACAAATTATGAGAATAATATACCACCACACTCCCCTTCTTCCATTGATCTCATCATTTTCTCTCGTATCAGGGAGTGGTGTCCCTTTTATTATCATCTTAAATCCAAGGCACTATAATGCATAATAGTTCATTGACATGGGAATAAGTGCTCATGCTACAATCCTGAGGCAAGATAGAAGAAATCCTATGAGGATCCAGAGAATGATTAAAAGAGAATGCATGTAAATGGATATCCTTGAGGTAAAATTTTGATAGTACTGCACTAGCTATAGATTCAATGTCCTCTATTCTTAATCCAACAAAATCAACAAATATCCAAACTTGGATTATAATAGTTTTAGATATTAAATAGTAGAGAAAAACTGTAATAGGACAAGCTAACGCCAATCCCAATAGACAAAGTATCCCCCTTGCACTAGTTAAAAATATGTACAAGGATACCAAGTGAGTGATGGGCTTCCTAGGCATTTACCAAAGTAGGTAAAATGTTGTCCATATCAAAGAGAAGAGTCAATATTTGAAACTTAGGGGATCTAATAACATTCATAGCCAATGATATGCTCTACAGAGTCACATTATTGGATTGGTAGTCTATCAAGGCTCCCAAGTGAGCAATTTGTTCAAACATGTGCAAAACTTGTCTACAATACTGAGAAAAGATAGCATAATGAAAAAAACAAATTAGTTCTATATTTCATGGTTTTTAAAAAATAATTGTGAAGTTGATACATTAAAAAAATCATGGTCACCCACCAAATTCCTAGCTCATTTGGCTCTTCGGTGGTCATTATGAAGAACTTACAGTGTCCCTTATTGAGAAAAACCCTCAGGAAATGAAATCATAGAAGAGGGGTGCCCCTAGTTGTAACCCAGTGTCAGGAGTCCAACGCAATCAACAGTTCGTCGATCCAAGCCCAGTTTATATTTTATGGAGAGTTGCAACTCGTTTCCTGAAGCCACTCAAGGACACATTGAGAATTTGGTTTGGGAGAATAAAATCCAAACTGAGTAGCATAATTCAATTCTATAAGATCCTATAAGTTTGTTCGTCCAAGGCCCAAGTGATCACTCCTCCCATAATCACTTGAGCTAGTGTTTTGCAAAATCGACCCCTTTGTACAAAAATTGCATTGTCCCTTACTAAGAAAAACTCTAGCTCCGGAGATCATTGAATAAAATATTTTACGGGGAGTGGAATCATAGGAGATGGGTTCCACTAGCTATAAACTAGTGTCAAGAATCCAATGCAATTGACGGTTTGTCGATTCAATCCCCGGTTAGAGTTTTATGGTGAGTTGCAACTCACTTCCTGAAGCCACTCAAGGACACATTGAGAATTTGGTCACTGGTATAAAATCAAAATTGATAAGTATAATTGAGTTTTGTAAGATAGAGCAAGAGTCATTCATAGTTCCTAAGGTCATAGTTCTTGAGATCATGACCTTAGTTACTTTGACCTCAAGAACTATGACCTCAAGAACTATAACCTCGAGAAATTTGATCTCGAGAACTATAACCTATTGGAATCATGATCTTAGAAACTATGACCTCATATTAAAAGGGTTTTTGTATTATTGTTCTATGGATCATCTATAAAATTTCGATACATAGTATTAAATCCTCTATCAATTAAGTATTTGGATTTGATCCAATAGTATTAAATCCTCTATCAATTAAGTATTTGGATTTGATCCAATTATAAAAAATAGAAGGATGAAAATAGAGAGGTCAACTAAAAAGGGTGATATTCCCCTGGATGGGTTTTTAAAGATGAGGACAAGGTCTTCTACTTCAATCTCCTTGGTTGAACTAGTCTCTAGCCTTGTTTCTTCCTGCACAAAGTCATCCTAAATCTTATCAAAGGTGATGCGAAAAATCAATTCAGTGCAATGGGCACCAACCCTTCATCTTCGACCTTCACTCTTATGGTAGAAAACTTATCTCTCAACTATGTGATCTTCATAAAGTCACTAGCCATATTATATGTGTCAGTCATGTGGATGAACTTTGAACTTAGGAACTATTCCCTCAAGAACTATGACCTCGAGAACTTTGACCTCGGAAACTTTGACCTCAAGAAATATGACATCAAGAACTTTGACCTCAATAACTATGACTCAAGAACTAGCTCTTTAAACATGAGTCATAGTTCTTGAGAAAAAAAAATCTAAGGTCATAGTTCCTATGGTCAAAGTTCCTGAGAGCATATTTCCCTAGGTCATAGTTCTTGAGGTCATAGTTTTTTAGCAGAAGTTCCTGAATTCATAGTTCTTGAGGTTAAATTTCCTAAGGTCATAGTTACTGAGGTAAAAATTCCTAAGGTCATAGTTCCTGAAGTCAAAGTTCTTGAGGTCATGATCTCAAGAAATTTGACTTAGGGAACTATGACCTCAGGAACTTTAACCTCGAGAACATTGACCTCAGAAACTATGACCTCAATAAATTTGACCTCAAGAACTGCGACTTCGATAAATTTGACCTCAAGAACTATGAACTTAAGAAATTTAACCTTGGGAACAATGACCTTGAGAAATTTGACCTCAAGAACTATGACCTCAGGAACCTTGGCCTCGAGAACTATGACACGGGAATGAGTTCAAATTTATTTAGGTCATAGATATTGAGGACATTCATAGGTTTTATTAGACATGATCTATGACCTCAAGAAATATGACATGGAACTATGACCTCGAGAAATTTAACCTAAGGAACATGACCTTAGGAACTTTGACCTCAAGAACTATGACCTTAGAAACTTTAACCTCAGGAACTACGACCTCATGAACTTTGGCCCCAGGAACTATGACACAAGAACTATTTCAAAATTTTTGAAGTCATAGTTCCTCAAGAACTATCATAATTCCTAAGGTCATAAGTTTTATGAGATAGGAAATCAATTAGTTGTTAAAGAAAAGTAGAAAATCGTAAATAATAAACAACACAAGTGAAAAAATTAGTTTGCAACAACAAGTAATTTTGGTGGTCACCTTTTCCACCTCCAAAGACACCATAGTCATTCTAATGATCATGTCGTGGGACTTTCTAAGTTTGGATTTATTTAAGTTGAAATCAGTGTTTTGTTGTTGTTTATAGCTTGTGTATGTGTCATGGTTCCATGCATCTTGATGGATTTGGAAGTCCTTTGGAGGTTATATATGATTCTTCCTATGGAGGAGATTAAGTTGAATTTGTTATAGAGTTCCACAAATCTTTGCAAAGTATTGACATTTTAGTTTTATGCAGTTTTTCTTGAAAATTTATTAAGATGTGGTGATACAATTTTTCCATAGATTTGAACATCAAGAAAATGAGGACCCTAGAAGGGTGGATCATGCTATTTCTTTTATTTTTATTTAAATTGTGGGATATGAGATTGGAAACTTATTTTTAACATATCATGTTTCCCAAGTGTTTATGCGGTCAAAATGCTCTTCAATGGACAGGGGTACTCCATAATGTGAAGTCCCAATTAGACCTCACATTGTTTGGCATAGGATACCCATCTGGATTCTGGCTCGATTTCCATTACTGGGTATGAATGTGTGTGAGATTATTGAAATGAAAAATGAAGAATGCAATATGAGCTAAATCTAAAATACTAAAAGTAAATCTATTCTAACCTATCATAGCTAGGAGAAATCTAACAAAAATAAATAGACAATGAAACCACTAGTCCCCGCTTGCACTCCAAAACAATTAGTTGTTAAAGAAAGGGAGATAATAGTAATGAATGAATAAAATATGTGCACATAATAGTCTAAAACAACAAACTCATTCAAAACCATCTATTTATCATCTCAAAAAAAAAGTTGGAAAAGAAATGCAGTGCAAATTCATAGAACTTCACACAAGAGCAGTCTATCTATTGAGAAATATAACCTTATAGCAGTGTAAATCACAGTACATAAGCTAGAAACAATTTGCAGCATAGGTATCATAGACATCAAATTGTTTTTCCTCCAAAATGGCCCTAAGGGCTTCTTCTCATTAAGATCTCATTAATTTTTTTCCAAAAAATTACAAAAAGTGCCATCTCCTTCTATTGGGTGCTCTTAGATCTTTATTATTCCATATTGCAACAGCTTCTTGGTCTTCTTGGCTTCCCCAATGGTAGTTACAACTTTCAAGATCATTTATTTTGTCTCATTATATTTTATATAATACATTACAAAATTGGAAATTTATTCTTCTCCCTAGTCTTGATCTTGTAGATATGAATTCCAAATGACACGATAAGAGGAGATCATTAGAATTTTGATAAAAAAGTAAATTTTCTAATATAACTGAATAATCAACTATATCCTAAATTATGGTCTTCATGTCCCTTTTCAAAGTAACCAAATAAGAGTTTAGCAAGTGATGTTCTATTGATGGGACAACAATATTTTCTTTTAAAATTGCTTTGGTTTCCCTTTGAGTTACACCTATGAATATTTTCCTAACATTCACGACCTCTTCTAATTCTACAAAGATTTGTTGTGTTGGCCTTGGATTTCCCAAATCCCTAATTTTGGGTAGCCTGCATTTTTCAATCAATTTCTCTGCCACAGAGTGAAGCCTCGTATAGGTGCCAGTAGAGTCTCATATGTCTTTCTCTAGCTTGTTTCCAGTCCTATGGGCCCTTGGAATGGCTACATAGTTTAGTCGATGTTCATTTTAAGTCATCCTTCGAACTTCTAGGGGTGCATTTGAATGTTCTTATGTCCACCTCTTTAAATAATAAATGCCTACATGCACTCTTATCAGCATGTTGTTATTTCTTTTAACCCAATTAAATAATGAAAAAAATTGAGCAACCATATCCTCCAATTTCTGTAGACAAGAATATACTTGATTTACAATGTCACATAATTTTTCTTGTACTTCACTAGAAAATGCTTTATTTATGTGAGACTGGCCCTTTTTTGTTTGTAACATCTATTTTCTTCCTACGGGACCATGTCTTGGGTTGTGTATTCCTCTATTTCTTTGATAAATTCTCTCATATTTTTCCTCATGGCCTATGTAAATACTACACCAAAGCAGGCTATAGTTATAGGATCATGGTTGGTGTCTAGGACTATTGTTGTTTATGCGGTTACTGGAAGTGGTTGAACACCTTAAACTAACAATTTTTGTATAGTTCATTGTATAATATTTCATTGGGCCCTATCAAATTTAAAGTCTAAGTTCTCCACTATGCTAGCTTTGGAGGGCGTCAATCCCCCCAATCCTAGTTATCTTAGAGGGAAATGGCCTCCAATCAATGGTATGCTAGAAGTATCATGTAGTTTGGTATCTAGGGGATCAGTGTGTTGGGATTCCTCTTAATATTTATTTTCCTCCTCTTCCTTTTTCTTTTCTTCTTCTTCTTGTTTGAGAATTTCCTCTTGTTCTGCTTGGAGTCTCCTTCATTCTTGTTCCTCATCTTCCTTCATATTTCTCTCTACTTTTGTTATTGCAGCTGCACTTATGTTGTTTTCTTATGCCATAGTTCTTCAACCTCCTTCTCCAACATTTTTTTTTGTTTCTTTAGTTGCATCTTCTTCTTCATCTTTTTCCTTGGATTCTTCTTCTTTAGCTAACTTTTCTTGCTCTACCTTTGTGTTTTCTTTAGTCTTAGATTTGTCTCCACTTCTAAATTTAACTTCATCATAATTATGTACCTTTATGTATATCTCCTCATCTCTCCATGCTTCATTTGAATAAGGCCACTTATACTTCCATGGCTAACAACCTTCAAGGGATCATATATGTGAAATATTTCTTCCCCGAAATGGAATGTTTCCAGAACCTCTACCTCAAACTATGACTCCTTTGTGTTCTTGAAACTATAGGATCCCACATAGAATGTTATTGGTGGCCATGACAGTTTCTTATCTATAGAGAGGGATGCCCCAACCCCATGTACGAGGGTTTGGTATGCTACTTCCTACAAGATCAATTTGTCAAGAAAAAAATTGGGAAATATGTGGGGCAATTTGGTTGATCTATAGATTCTGATATAAGTCCCAATATCAAGTACAACCCAATCTCCTATTTTGTTGATAACTTCCATTTCCTTCTCTGCCATGCATGGTGTTGGGGAACATAATAAAAATCGGAAAAAAATAATTAAGAAGTGTTCAAAAAAATTATGATAGTGAACTCGATATTTATGCTCCCGCGGGTTCTGGAAATAAACATGAATAGGAGGCTCGCTAATTTTCCAACTCCAACCCATTATTGAGTAAGCAAGTACTAGAAAGATGATATCTAGAAGGTAGGATGACATGTGGAAATGTGGATTCTTCCCTGTAACTACATGTTTTGTTGCTAATATGGCCTCTTCAAAGGTGGCTGAGAGGATAACATTCCAATTAAATATATGGTTAGTAGTTGTGATAGTGTGTAGCAAGGGGACCCAAGATTCCTTGAATTTTGAAGAATATGCATCTCCTTAAATCTTGCATGGAAAGGATACAACATATCTATAAGGGGTTCTTAGCATATTCATGGGATAATATTTGAATATTGATCTAAAATTTACCTTTGGAACCCACCATTTTTTAGTTACTTCTCTACAATCTACAGAACATTGCAACATCCATTCATTTGTCAATTCAATCTCTTCGATAGGAAGCTTATAGCATACATTGTTAGGATATTTAGACACTTAGGAATTAGTTAAGATCTACTTGGTCTAATATGTCATTAGGTAAAAGTGTGTTTCTTTAGTATGCATTAGTATGCATTTGTAGTTAGGCAATCCGATGATCACGATATGTTCTCGACATAGAGTGATCCGACGATTCATACTCTCCTCGATCTTAACGACCATTGATCTGTGGCTTAACACCCGATTGGTCCATGATCTCTATTTAAAGAGCATGGAGGGTCATTTTTCGATGATCGATTGTGAGAAGCTCTCTTGTAAAATCTCTCTGTAATCTTTTTCTTTGCATTAATAAACTGCTCCAAGTGGCCGCGTTGGCTGGGGCCGTGGATGTTTCCCCGTAGGGGTTTTACCACGTGAAAACATCGGTGTGTTGATCTTTGATCTAGTTATGTGAGTGGTTACTGAAGGTGTTCATCCTCTGTTGGAATACCTGTGTTGTCGAACATGGTATCAGAGCCTGTTTGAAGACCCGCTCCTGTTGTAGATCAAGATCGTGAAGTCGAGTTGCCTCATTTCCATTTTATGGCATTTATGTACATTTCTAGGCTGAAAGGACTGTTCCATTGCGTCTGGAGCATGCTTTTCATTCAGGAACACTTTTCGTTTCACTCGAAAAGGTTTCCGTTTGCCCAAGATACGACCATTACAGTCAGAATCCTGAGGTATAAAATCTGAATACGCATTTTTAAATTTTTGCAAAGTTTTGATTATTTCGGTTTGTATTTTTTTTTTTTTCCGGGCTGCTACTCTTTTAGATATGCGTATGCTCTTTGCCCTGCGCCTTGTGCGATCTCGGAAAATCAGAAACAGATAGGAAAAGGTGCATCTTCCGGGTAAGCTAACCGAGATCTAACCCTTGTTGTCATCGAGAAGCGAAATTTTTTTCTTGTG
>ML786695.1:200477-248319 GCA_009831015.1 Picea engelmannii | reverse complement strand
CGCGTTGGCTGGGGCCGTGGATGTTTCCCCGTAGGGGTTTTACCACGTGAAAACATCGGTGTGTTGATCTTTGATCTGGTTATGTGAGTGGTTACTGAAGGTGTTCATCCTCTGTTGGAATACCTGTGTTGTCGAACATGCATGTATAACTGAGGTCTGAAACGATGCAAGAGATTTCCCTTAACCATATTTTATCATCATATTTTCATTATCAGTTCAACGAATGATCCAAGAAATAGCCTCTGCACAAGGTAACACAATGGGATGTGAAACTATCTTATAAAGTTGAGACCTTTTTAGAGCCTAATAGACAGCTAAATATTAATCACCAGTTAGTACCTCAGGATAAGAATCTCAGTCGAACATCTGCTAAATTGCTCCCCATTGATATACCCCTCTAGTGTCCACAATGCAGAAAACGTCATTGTAAATGTGGGATGAAGTGTTAGGCCATGTTTCATCCCCTCCTTTATCTGAGCTAAATTCAATAATGGTCTTTTCTACCACTCCTTCTTTTGTAATGTGTCATAGTTGTTCCTGCAATTCACTCAAAACAAAATAGGATGTTAGCATGATTAATATCTTCACAAAATACATATTCATGTATGAGAAGGATGTAAAATCAAGACAGAGTTTTATCTGTTGAAAATGGTTGCCTTTTGGATGAGTTTTTCCTAGTCGTATCATGATAAATGATTGACTAGTCTCTTGGTTAAGGATGTGTAATATGTATTGAGCTCCATAGAAAGTCTATTAATCTGTCTATTGAAATAATACAAAAACTAATGATAATGGAAGGATATTGTTGATGTGTAAGAGGTTTCAACTTTCAGTGAGTTATTAATCAAGTTATTGTAATGACATAAGTAAAGATAGTGGGATTCATACCATTGTGTAATAGGTTTTTAGTTTAGATAATTTTGTTAAGGATCATATGAAATGTAAGCAGTTTCAACAAGTCCATTGATCAAATGACAAAACTAATGATGTGGCACTTCTTTTAAAGGATCCATATTGATGTGTAAGAGACTTCATTTTTATCAAATTTAGTATTACCATAACATATATTGATATCAAATGTGCTAAAAAGTTTTATATATTTTGATTATTTTTTATGTATTTATTTTCATTGACCTTCAGCTGGCTAACTAGCTTAAGGATCAAATGTAACAACATGCTATTGTGTATCCACATTCTCACATGGTTCATGTTAGATTTTCATTGGTTTCGTTAACATTAGATTTTCCATGGCATTTTTTTATGTCATTTAACATTCAATAATCGTATACTGAAATATATAAGCAACAGATAAACAAGAACAAGAAGACACAAATATTTATCCTAGGAAAACCCCAAACTCGGGGAAAAACCCAACCAACTTTCTTAGAGAGACTATTCCAATACAACCATGAATAGGCTCTAATCACAAGAGAAAATAAACAATGGAGAACCAAATACTTCTCTTCTCTTTGTCAAACCCTAGCAAGGGTAGACAACTGAGAAGCACCACAGACCTGGCGCAAGATAGGTGCATCACTAGATCAAGATAACGCACCACAAAACTGACATAGTTGGAAACTGGTAACAACAACTACAACTGTAACTATGACTACAACCACAACTAGCACGAAGCAAATGGGAAACACCACACAACCTTAGCACAACTCCTCCAAAGGTAGCACACAAGAGAAATGGTGCAAGATCATTGCTTCAACTTAGCAGCGCGTCAGGAACCAACACAGTAATGCACTAGGAGGGAGTGGATCCCAAGGAGAGAAAAGCAACAACTTTCTCATTTTTTAGTTTAGATATCAAATTTAATGCAATTTAATATTGTAAGGCTTGAGGAAGGCTGAGTCATTGTATTTGTATAGGATGAATGTAAAGTCTCCTTTAATGGATGACAGGTAGATAGATATAGATCTGATTCAGACTAGATGTAAATTAAATGTAATTTAATGTAAGTAGGTGGAGGAAGGCTTGAGAAGCCCCTCTTATGTAAAAGGATCATTGTATTGATAATTCAGAAAGATAAGGATTCCTAAGAGAGAGCATTAGGAAGACAAGAGTAGATAAGAGAGTAGAGGAGAGAAAGAACTAATACTTTGTCGCAGTCAAGTCTTGTACACATTGTAAAGACCATTCAATTTAATACAAAAGAATATTTACCTGCATATGAGTTTTTGTGTGTGTGTTCTCTATGTGAATGAATGAATGTGTTTTTTGAATGTGTTTACTATGTATATTCATGAATTCCATGAATGTATGTATGTTTCCTTTGCAGGAATAGATCGAATTCTCTCTGTGTAGTTTTTGAGTGTTATGGGCTCTCACGGTTGTGCAAGGAGTGCACATTAGAATTGTTAGAAAACTCTAAAATTCTTGTGGAAGGAGTGCACAAGGACTCCGTTGTGATTTCTTTGAGGAGCGTTCCAGGTGGGCACACCAAAACTATTCATAAGCTCAAAAGGGATAGTGCAAGGAGTGCACAGAGCGAGCATCAAGAGTGTGCCTACACTCAGCATAGTGTAAAAGCTCATAGAGGGGGAGGTAAGTGCAAGAAGTGCATAGAGCCAACACAAGGAGTGCAGAGGTCGAACCACTGACAAGTTCATATAAGCTTAGGAGAGATACTGTGATTTTTTCCAAAGAAGAGGTGCAAGGAGTACACAGAGAAAACACTTTGTTAAGTGTTGGTCAAGATCCGGAGGGTAAGTGCAAGGAGTGCGCTGCTGACTATCAAAGTCCCAATATTAAGAAGGAAAGTGCTTGGAGTGCACCAAAGGCCATGTATTTCAAGTACTAAATCTTGGAAGAAAGAGTGTAGGTGCCGAGAGGGCACAAGAAGTCTTCTAGATGAATAAAGGGATTGAACCCCTTGAAGTTTGAGAAATTAAAAGCTCAGGAGAAATCGTGCAAGTGTGCACCAAATACCAGTCCAAGTTTTAGACTGAAGGAGAGCGCAAGTGTGCACCCGCACTTCATCCGAAGTGTTGAAAAAATATCAGGAGAAGTAGTGTTTTCCAAAACGCAAGCAGAGACCAAGTAGTCATTCCTGCAAAGAAGAAGATTCAAAGGCCAAGCCTTTGAGAATTTGAGAAATATTTCTTCGGAAGGAAAGCATAGCAGCAGCAGAGGAGGAGAAAGATATAGGATTCATTGGATTGGCTGTAATATTTGATCTGGGTTGTCAGATCAACCTGAGACAAGAAGAGGAGCATGCAATAGTGGAGGATAGATCCCATTCATCGGATCTGATTGAAAATATCAATAGTTGTTGGACCCAAGTAAGTAGCGTGGATGGTAACCCTTAAGTCCATCGGACTTCACCACTTCAAATAAATTGAGTTGTGGTTGAAAGTGTAGGAGAAATCCCCGAAGGTCAGAAGTCCTGGAGCAGATCCTGACCATTACCATCAGGGCCACGTGTCCGTAGATTGCAACTAGTTTGGGATTCCAACAGTCTAGAGGAAATAAAGTGTTGTTTCTAGAGTAAGAAAAACTCCTGAAGGCCTGAAGCCCGAAGCATATCATGATCGTTGGTGTCAGGAGTACATGTCGACAGATCACAAGACTTCATATATTTGGCACTCTGGAGGAATTTTGGTGTAGTTTGTTTTGGGTTCAGAATCCCCGAAGGTCTGAAAATCGGAGTCCATCTCGGTCGTCCATTGGAGTGGATGCGTAGACCATTGATCGAGACCCTTCATGTGTTTGGAGTTCAAAACTCCGGAATGAAGTGTGGTTCAAGGCGTGAAAATATCTGAAGCCCGGAGCCCAGAGTAAAAGTAGGTCGTCAATTTGAGGTGGGTGTCAACCTTCCGATACACAAATTCAAAGTGCGCATATTCGAAGGTATTGACTATTTAAATAGGGAAGACTTCCAAATCCAAGAGCCTTGAAGTTATTGTGAGTCGTAGATCTTGGCACCGAGTATGAATTGTCGATCCCATACCCATCCAAGTGTTCACCAATTCAGCATTTGAAGGGATTCAAGTGTTATATTGTGAAGACTCTCGGAGCATCGAAGTAGCACACTTCCTTTGGCATCTAGTTCTATCCCATGGTCACATGCGATTTCCACCGAAGAAAAAGGGCTAGCATTGAAATTTGATAATAAAGTTAAAAGGGGGCTTAGAAGAAGCACATGTGGGTCTTTATGGGACCTACACAAGGAAATTAAGGACATGTGTGCATTAAGAGAGGATCCAGTAGGGATCTGAGAATTGATTCATCTCTTATGTGAATGATCCTAGACCCGGAGGTCGCGCGATCCCCAAGAGGTGGTGTAGATTTGCATCATATGGTATCAGAGCAAGATTTTGTTTGCAAAGAGTGGACATAGAGAAGAAGTGGAAAAAGTGAAAATGGCTACGGAAGTCCATAGACAAGGTCTGAGAGGAGACCATGAGCAGATGAGAAAAGAGGAAATGAATAGAGATCTCAATGAGACCAAAGAGGAGCTCAACATATTAACATTGCAATGGCAAAGAATGAAACAAGGAAGTTGGAGGTATGAGTGGCCCATGAAGGGGAAGGTAAAGTTCCCTATTCAGCAATTGATTTCCAGGAAGCAGACGCAGATGTTGAATAGGTGGTTGAGGCAAGTGGAAAACCCAGTGACATAGAGGAGGAGATGGTTTACATATGTGAACCATAAATTGGAGAGAGCCTCAATGAGGAGGAAGAGAGATCAGTTGAAGATCTCGCAGATTGCCAGGAGGGAAATGAGAAGAGATAAGTCGAAGATCTCGTAGACTGACAAGAGGGAAAAAATGAAAATCCAGGTTGCCAAGTGGGAAAAGAGGAGGTGAGACTGTCTGAGAGTCTCAAGAACTCAGAGGATATTTCATATCAGCAAGGAGTGCTGATAGGAGAGGAGGAAGAGGCAGAAGAGAAGGCTCATCGGCATGAAGATTCATGTGGGGTTGCAGACCATGTGAATGAAGATGATGAGAAGTTAAATACTTAAAATCTCAAGGAAGAATATCAGAGGTGCATTCTGATCATTGGGGGAATCGGTATATTCCTGCCAAGCAGCCCAACAAAGGCTAGTGCATGTGTTGCACATGAGGAAGTGATGTGGGAGGCATCTAGGGAAGAGGCCATGGGGCCAAATTTTTTTAAAACTAACAGTGCATGTGGTGTGGGTGTAGGAGAAGGAAGACATCCAACAGATATTTTCATGGAGGAGGAAGCAAGAGAAACATCTTCATAAATTTTGGAGGGAAGAGAGGACCTTAACAATGTTTTGATGGTAGGGGAGATTAGAGTATATCTTGGAGAGGGATTAGAAGAAAATTCCAATGAATATGTTATTTGTAAGGAAGCTGACAGACAGCCCACAGATTCTATCATTTCAGAAGACAGAAGGAGAAGGAAACAACAGAATTCAGTGGAATTTCTCATAAATTGCAACAAGGGAGATGAACGGAGGACAACTGCATAATTGGAACCTGCAACAGGAGAGAGAGAAGACAACATGGATTTTGTTGATCTGTGTGAAGAATTGGAAGTCATGGGATAAAGAGTAGTAACCCAGAGTAGGCTCATCCAATAGGTCAAGTTGGAGATTGATGAAGAGGAGGAGATGCAGCAGAGCAGACTGTAAGAGAGAAGCCATCCCATGGATAAGTTGGATAGGGAGATAAAGGAGATAAGAAGGTCGATGTATAAGTCAACAAAAGTGTTATAACCCTAATTTGCACCAGACATGCTTACCTGGCATTAGGCCATCTCAGATTCCTTCTTTGCCAAAACACTGTTGAACAACTCTTCTTAAAAACCCCTTTTATAAAGGCCCATGCGCCCTGATACTTTACTGCATGCGTGTACACGCTAGCTGACCCAAGACAGCCCGCGTGTACCTACAAAAGCACGAAAAAAGGAAAGTTGATGACGGAACACACAACTTTGGGTAAGTTAACTAAACCTTTCGGCCATGCATGGCCGGAAGTTTGACCAAATACCTAGCTTCTTCTAGCCTATAAAAGAAGGGTTAGGGGTCCCATTTGGAAGAGGAGAATCATAGTAAAGAAACTATACCCGATTGTGCATTCCCTTTGTCCCAACCTTTAGCCATCCTTGTTCAAAGAGAAGTATAGAGCAAAGAATTTGGAGGAAAGTTGAAGAGGAGCCCAGGACTAGGTTCATGGAGCAGTGGTCGGCTTCATCATTGTAAGTTGATTTATTGAAGTTAATAATAAAGAAGTACTTTTCCCGTCCCACCATATGAGGTTTTCATGGTTTATTGCGTACATATTGATTAAATCTCTAACCCATTAATCTGTAGATCAAATGCATGTGGAGTTATTTGTTTGTCTTGTGTAAATGCAGGTCAGCCTTGGGAGGAGAGCTGCAGTCAAAGAGAGACCCAACATGAAGAAGGATCAATATCAAACGCCCGAAATAAGGTATGCTCACTTGATCTTATTAACTACGTATTTGCTTAAGAATAATGGGGATTAGGTCTGGGATGACAGTAGAAAGTAGGAATCTTTAGGTCTTTTATGCATACATGGTAAAACCCTAAGTGCTAGTCCGTAGAGGGATTTCCCACTCACAACAGAATTGGCAACCATAATGGGGATCTCTAGGGTTTCTAAGAATATTTTTTGGGTATTTTTAAGAACTGGTTTCATTCCTTGTTTTTAAAGTTTCTACAAAAGTCTGAGCTAACAGAGATTCTGGTCTTCCATAGCAGTTATCTCTTTTTATTTGCTTGACTGCATTTTTTTCCTTTTCTGAGACCCACAGAGGTACATGCGGCCTGTATAAGGTATGCATGCGTGTACCTGCACCCTACCTTTTCACAGCACGCGTGTACACGCTAGCTAAGGAAGTGTCAGTCGCGTGTATGATTCCATAAAGTTTCTTTTAGAGAGGTAGTCATCCTCTCCCTTGTCAGAAATAGTCCTTCTCAGGGGTTTTCTGGAACTCTTTCTAGTCTTTGTTGTTTTCATTCTATAGCTTAGGTTTCACCTCAGATTGATTTGTTCTATGAAGTTTTCCTTGAATTGTTTTCTTTTTTCTGTTAAAGTAAGTGTTTGAGTCTTCAAGAGATCTTGGTTCTCAGTACCAGTGGTCTCTTCCGGGGATGGATTTCTTGTCCTTTCATTTGTCTCAGAGTTTTAGAGATACATGCTACCTGTATAAGGCCAGCACGCGTGTACACGCGCTCTGACTTTACACAACTCGCGTGCACACGCTTGTTGTTGAATTGTCAGCAGTGTGCTTGTGGAGAAAATTTTTGTTGAAGGTGAGGCAGTCGTCCTTTCCTTTGACAAGAGTTATACCTCTCAGGTTTTTGGGTCTCTGTCATAGCGGTCAATAACTTAGGTTTGATCACAGCAATAGCTTTCTTTTTCATTAAGAAGTTTTCCTCAAAATTTTATTTTATAGGGTTTTTAGACAAGTGTGAGAGTCCAATTTTAATTTGCTTGTGTGTGATTTTTAATGTGACTGTTTGCGATCTGCGCTTAGGCCAGAAATTTTCTTGGTTTTGACCTGTTGATATTTTTCCTTTTTGCTTTGTGAGCATTCAAATAAAAAAAAAAACTTTTATTTCTTTGTTTGGTTAAAAGGTGTTGTTTTGCATTAGTAACCAGGGAAAAGTCTTTTCTTTCATAAGTTCTTGACGGTTTACTTAAATCATAAGTAGCTCATAGTCAAGTGAAATCCTGCTTTGAGTTTGTTGTTCAAGGATCTTAGAAAAATTTTAAGGTTGAAAAGTTGCTTAAGATTTGAGTTAAGTGAAGGTATTTTGTTTCCATCTTTTTGTTTATTTTTCTTTCATCTTTCAAACATCACTAGTTTCACTTTCATAACCCTTGACTTAACACAAGCCATAAAAATTAACGCTAAATATAAAATTCATTAGACTTTTTATGTTTGTAGGTTCAACCAACTAGTTTAGGGTTAGGGCCTTGAATTAGGTTGGAGAGGAAACTCTTCAAGGCCATTAAAATCAAACATTAGAGTCTGAGTTAGGGAGTGTCAAAGTCCAGTATCGTGAAAGTTATCCGAGAACCCTCTCTAACATAGGGGCTAAACATGAGGTCACGTGCGGAAAGGTAGCGAAGATAAACCCTCCAAAGCTGGACCAATCGTAGTGGAGAACACATATAGAGGGCTTTTCTTAGGATTCTGTCGATTGCATTTGCCATGGAGATTCATGGGTCTTGAATTCGTTTGAGGTCCTCATTTGTCTTCCAGATCACTTGCCTTCAATACCCTTGACAGGTTTCAGGCTTGATACCCTGCTCATTGTGGTCTACCAGACTTTCGACTGTACCCGCCTGGTGACTGTTCGCATGCTGGAAACCTAGTTGCCCATCTTTTTAGAGACATACACAGGTGACTGTAGGGGTATACCATGGTACCTAGGATATACATCGGGCCACGCTTTGCAAAGTATACCTAGAGAGTGCTTCCTTGATTGAGTTTCACTTGCACCGGTAAGTTTCTCTAGTGTTGGTTGTTGTAACTGTTCTTCCAATTAGTTTAGTGTTTGCTTGTTTTATCTTGGAGGGATATTTTTAGTGTGTGTTGTTTTTTGAACAAATAGAAATCCCTAGTGTGTCTTTGATCTTCTCACACAGTGGAGGATCACGAGCTCCACCAGTCACAAAGGCTTCTGGGCCTATCACCAGTTACACTGGAGCCACCTCTACCACCACTAAGGTGAATCTAGACCAACAAGGGTCTTTTGAAGCGACCGGGTCACAAGAAATTGTACCCGACCAACATCCGGAGGAAATGAATTTTTTAGACTTTGGAGTGAAAGCTCTTGGTCCATCTAAAACTCCAACCAATGATCTTTCAGCACCCATCATCGTACTGATTCACCCTTACAAGTGCCAGATAGTGTCGCACACAGCAATGGAAACAAATGTTGTCACTCCTTCTGGGAATTCTTCAATTCCCACTATGGTTGTCACGATAGGAGAGTTTCCACCTCCTAACCCACCGTCACTGGTCTGATCCACCATGGTCTCGACCGCCTCTACCTCACACAGTGGTTTGATCTTGTCTATGGTGGTGGCCATAGCCCCTTTCACACCTAGTGTGATAGGCCCTCCATTCTCATACGGGATGCCTAGCTCAGCTACAAGTCCTGTACTTTCCTACTCCACTTCACAGAATTTAGGTCTGGGGGCAGGGAGCTCTAACGCTCCTCTGCAAGGTCACATAGGGGGAACTTCAGCTCCTTTTAACGCTTTCCCTTACAGGGGAGGTCATATACCTCCTTCATCTCCTTCGCTCTGTGGTACCCACCAGCAGTCCGTCGGGCCACCTACACACCATAGTTTATTTGGAGCAGGGAGTCAAGGACCACCTTCGCATAATATGCCAATAGGTTCGACACCATTTTCTTTGTTCGATGCATTTGGTAACAACGCTTTCTCGTCAGCTTCTTTCCCGGCTGGGGGAAATCCCGGTTACGGACAACCTATTCCTATGCAAGGTACTATTCCTGCACAGGGGGCAAACCCAGGAACTTCTTCCGCATCAGGGCCTCGAAATTCTTGGCAGGGATCAGTTCCCTTGTCTGGAATGTCAATCTGGGGCAATTCTTTTCACAACCAATGGAACCCCGGACAAGGTACTATGCCTATCCCCATGGGATTAGCATGGGGAAACCCTTCCCAAAGTCCTCCAAATGTAATGCATGCCCAACCATCTACATCCTATTTTGGGAATCAGCCGATGATGTCTCCTCACACGTAGAACCCGTACGCTGGTCATGGCCATGGTTTTTACCAGAACCCAGGCCAATAGCCGAACTTTTCCTGGCAACCTAGTGCCAGTCAAACTCTAGGTCCCTTTTTCCATGGTTATCACCAAAAAACCAAACTACCTTTCCTGGAAACCTTGCATTTGCCAGACTTGACAAGGTTGTTGAATGACCCTATCTGTCACGATCCGTGTTGGCCCCCTATGCCGACGAAGTTTCCTTCGGACATAGCAAAGTTTGAGGCCAATCCTAACGAAGATCTAGGAGATCATGTGACCACCTTCCATCTTTGGTCCTCATCTAACTCGTTGAAAGATATCTCCGTACAGTTGCGATTGTTTCAACGTACTCTCATTGGGAGTGCCACTAAATGGTACATTGAGCTCGACCTCTCAAGATACTCTTCCTTCGGCGAATTGGCAATGGATTTCCTAAACAATTTCCAATTACCTGTGAGATATGACGTTGGCACAGAATTGCTAGCCAATTTTGCACAAACAAAAGCAGACCATATCTCTGATCACATCCGAGAATGGAGATGTCAAAAGAGTTTAATTAAGGTGCCAGTCCCACCAGCATTCCTGCTCGAGTGGTTCCTTAAGTCTTTGGTCCCACAGTTATCCAAAGACGTCGCAACGTCGGGAGTGTTTTCCGAAGAAGACGCTATCATGAGAGCTCAACAGCTTGAGATAATCTACTCTCAGTCTGGTTTATTATACGAGATCTTTCCAAATGCACCATGCTCAATTCTTGATAAAACCAGACAGAGAGTTGGACCACATGCCAATGGTATTTTTGGTTCAGCACAAACAAAGCTCGCTGACCAACTGACGAAGCAATTGCAGAAATTGTCTATACAACACACAGTGGCCAGCCAAACTACTGTTTTGGCTGATCCCCCTACTAAAACGTTGGATGTACACACAGTGCAATCGACAAATCCAAATGCCACCTAGCATCCTGAAGGAAGGAAAAAACAACGAAAGAAGGGTAAGGGGGATAAGAAACCTACTAATAATGATGGCGGGGGAACCACTGAGAAATGGAAAGCGAGGTATCCATGCAACCTATGCACAGAAGACCAGTCCGACCCACCAATGTCCTCGGCTTGCAGAGGCCCAAAATTTTGTGACACAGGAACAGCCTGTCGTGTTAACCAATCCATTTCAACATGGGCAAAACCTAACTCAAGCCTCTACAATCACAGAAGTGGGCAGTTAAGGACCCTCTCCGTCTTCGAACAATCCCGCATTCATGAATGTGTATATGATGAAGGGTGATGTTTTTATATTGACTAGAGCGCATGACTACAGTAAACCAAGCACTTCTGAGAAGGGCAAAGAATCTGAACTCCCATCTCTTCCTCTCCAGAACGAGAATACTTTGAGCGAAACAATGACACGCATCCCAAAAGGCACGTTCAAAAAAGATTCTCATAACCCAAATGCAAGGGCCGCCCAGAACTATTCTGTGGTGGAGGATTTGTCTCAAACCCCTTGTGCGATGTCCACTTTGGATGTCCTCCAAAGCTGCCCTTCCCAGAGGAAAGATTTGTTAGCAGCTTTAGGATCTAGTGAGACTTGTAATCCGGGTACCATCATGCTGGATATAACCGACTTAAAACCTCGTATGCCTTACCACGTAGCGTTTCAGATAGTAGTGGCTCACCCCACGAAAAAATTTACTCAGAATATTTTCCACACTGTGGTTGATGAGGGTGCCTCGACATGCGTTATGTCATTGGCATGTTGTAAGGCCATTGGCCAGCCCGTTTTATCTCCGTCACCTACTCTTCTCACGACTTTCAACGGTCGTTCGTTTCGAACACATGGTATCATTCCCTCTTTCCCCATGCAGTTAGGAGGGAAGACCGTGTGCCTTGAGGTATAAGTAGTCGACGCATCCCTCGACTACAATCTCTTGCTAGGAAGGAGTTGGAATTACGCCATGCAAGCAGTGGTTGCTATAGTTTTCCAGGTCTTGTTGTTTCCACATGAGGACTGGATTGTGATCATTAATCAATTGTCTTTCTCCAAACCTAACCCTTCATTGGGGGTATCCACGGTCCCGATGATTGATAATCCCCAACCAGGCGTAGTCAACGTAGGGGTTGGTTTGTGCCCATCTTTGATGGGTACCTTCGATTACTCACCCCCTCAAGGCGATGTCAAATTCATATCCGACCACCATAAGTTTGAGATTTTCCAAGTCTCGTCGTTTCGCATGACTTACTTCAACGATATGTGGATACTTCCTTCCCCATCATCCACGATGGAAGGGATAGGGCACTCGGGCATTTCCATGCCCTTGTCTGTAGCTGAAGTAGCAAACTCTTTAGTCCAGCAAGCTTCGACCGACACAGATCCAACTCCTGCACAAGAGTTAGATCCGCCTCTAGAGCCTATTTGGGCTCAAGGTTCTCTCGCTGACACTGATTCGTTAGACTTAGTCTTTCCCTCCGACGAAGCAGTAATTGAAGCAATGACTAGTCCGGACAAACCCTGGGAAGATCTCCATCACAGATCATACTTCCTCCCAGAGTTAAGCAGAATCGAAGTTGGAGAATTCACCTTGACTATGAATGGAGATAGGTCTTGTCCTATTAATCCCTTAGCTACACATGAGGTTTATGTCGAGGGTAATATGGCCACCATCACTGAAACCATACCGATCAATATCTCCAGAACCCCTGGCATCGTGGAGAATGTTTTCGTCGGAGCTGACTGCTCCCCCGAAGAGATTCAAATCTACATAGAACTATTTAAAGAATTCTGTGACATTTTTGCCTGGTCTTACGAGGAAATGTCAGGCATTGATCCAAAAATAGTCGAACATGAAATCATAACTTATCCATATGCCAAGCCTGTTCGGCAGAAGCTTCATCTAGTTAATCAGAGGAAAGCAACAGCCATTAAGGTTGAAGTTGAGAAACTACTAAAAGTCGGTTTTATCTATCCTATCCATTTGACCCATTGGGTGTCAAATCCTGTGTCAATCAATAAGAAATAGGGCACAATTCATGTATGTATGGACTTCCGTGATTTGAACAAGGCCTGTCCAAAAGATAATTTTCCCACACCATTTATCGACCAGATAATTGATGAATGTGCAGGTTGTGAGGCCTTCTCTTTCATGGATAGTTTTTTGGGATATAATCAAATACAAATCAAACCCGAAGACCAGCACAAAACAACATTTATTTTTCCATGGGGTACATTCGTGTATCGTAAGATGCCCTTTGGTCTTAAAAATGTTGGAGCAACCTTTCAGTGGGCCATGTCTTTTGCTTTCCATGACCTCAAGCATATCATCGAGGCCTATTTAGATTATTTAGCATCTCGATCTCGCAAGAGAACAGATCATCCCACACACCTCCGACTTATCTTTGAGCGATGTCGCTACTTCTGGATTCACTTGAATCCAAACAAGTGCATCTTTTGCATAACACCAGGACGTTTGTTAGGTTTCATAGTGTCCACAACATGGATCATGGTCGATCCTCTCAAGGTTGAGGAAATAATTCATTTGCCTCCCCCACGCACAATCCTTCAACTTCAAAGTCTACAGGGCAAGGCGAATTTTTTAAAACATTTCATCGCCAACTATGCCGAGATCACAAAGGGATTTATGCGCTTACTGAAGAAATACATTCATTTTCATTGGGACGATGCCGCTCAAAGCTCTTTCGACGCATTTAAACATGCCCTCACAACTACCCCTCTGCTTCGGTCGCCTAACTATAACAAATATTTCTTATTATACCTGGCTACAACAGAGTCAACCATCGACATCGTCTTAGTTCAGGAAGATGGTTTGTTCTCAGAATATGTGATATATTACCTGAGCAGAGGCCTAGTTGGACCGGAACTCAATTATTCTCATATCGAAAAACTTGTGTTGGCAATAGTCCATGCTGTTCAATGGTTCCATAATTATGTTCTATTTCGCAAGACCACCGTCATTGTTGTTGTGAATCTGTTTCAGTACATGTTGACATGACGAGTAATAGGCGGAAAGATCAGTAGATGGATAGTCGTCCTCTAGGAATTTGAATTAGATTTCATTTCAGCGAAATCCAAAAACTCACTGGTCTTTGCAGAACTTATTTCGGAACTTCCGATTGAGTCAGGTGATGTTGTGCCCGAAGATTCTCCTATCAGAGGAGATATGTTTTTGATCACATCTTTGAATCCCTGGTACAGAGATATACTTATCTATCTCCAGACTTTGAAGTGCCCCACCTCTGCTTCTCATGATGAGCGTCGACATATACGCCATCAGGCCAAGAATTATCTCATACTCAATGATATGTTGTATCGAAGAGGTGTAGACTGCATCCTGCGTCGATGTCTCACTCATGAAGAAGCAGTTATCGTGCTTAATGATTGCCATACCGGAGCCTGTGGCGGTCATTTGTCTGGGTTGGCAACAACCCAAAAGATTTTATGAGCAGGTTACTTCTGGCCAACACTAATCGAAGATTGTATCGAATCGGTCAAGAAGTATCACCCGTTTCATATCTTCTCTCAGAAGATGAGGGCACATCCTACTCCCATGTTTCCTGTCATCACAGTTGGTCCCTTCACCAAGTGGGGGATTGATTACACTACATGCAACCCTCCTTCAGCAAGGGGGCACCGTTATATCATTGTAGTCGTAGACTACTTCACGAAGTGGGTCAAAGATATGCCAATGTTTAAAGATGATGGAGAGACTGTGGCTCTCTTTTTATTCAACCAGATAATAGCTAGGTTCGACGTCCCGAGAGAGATTTTCACTGACCATGGCAGTCACTTTCAGAACCAGATGATGACTGAGTTAACATCAAATCTTGGGTTGCAGCAAGAACATTCATCACCCTACTACTCCCAAGCAAATGGTCAGGTGGAAGCTGTAAATAAATCTCTTAAGACCATCCTACAACGAACGATCAACTCAGCCAAGTCAAATTGGCATTTGATGTTATACTCAGCATTATGGGCTTACCGAACGTCTGTTAAGACTGCAACCTATTTCTCACCTTTTCAACTTGTTTATGGGCTGGAAGTCGTCTTGCCTATCGAATTTCAGATCCCATCCCTAAAGTTGGCAGTACAATTATTGCCAGACACTTCTCCACTTGAAGAACGATTATTATACCTTGAGAGGCTCAATGAGCAGTGTCATGATGCAACCCTGGCCAACAAGGCTCACAAACATAAATTCAAGTGTCAGTATGATCGGTCTGTTCGTCCTCGGAATTTCTCTGAAGGCGGCCTTGTCCTGGTCTATGACCAAGATAAGGCCCCCCTGGGGGCAGGAAAATTCAAATTGGTGCAGACCCCCGACCCTTGAGCCGAGATCCACTCCGGACCATTCTAAATCTTCCCTCTTGTTGTCTGATTGACTCTTTGATTTTCCCCATAGGGAATCCCTCACACACACGACGGTGTATCCACAGTTCCTTATGAGTATGCCCTGTGTGATCAAACACAAAGAATCACTCAAATATCCTAACATCAATAATATGATCGCACCCTTTTCCAAATCGGGACTTTGGATTTTGCGATTCTGTTGCCGAGTTTCCAGCTCTTCAACCCACTAAAACCCGAAATGTCGAAACGCCAAAATCTTCGGTCGCATCCTCCTCCACAGCTGTATCATGTTTCGCGACTTCGGGAGTTTTGTAACAAAGAACCCCAACCTCTTGTCTTCGAAAATACCGAAATGTCGAACTCCGATGTGTTCAGCAAAAGACTAGCTTCCAACGGAACTTTTCGTCGATTTGGAGTTTTGGACTTCGCGACTTCGCGAATCCGAATGCAAGGCTCCCAACTCTTCAACCTCCAAAACCCTAAAATGGTCAACAACGTTTGACCCCACCTATTGACGAGGACACACCACCTGTCCACTCCAACATCTTCTATCCCTGACGTGGACTCTCGCCACCTGTCACTCTTCCTAGCTTTCAAAATTGAACAATCCTTCAACTACAGTTCCCCTACCACTTCGAAATCCCGAATTCTGAAATGGCGCCTTCTTCCTTTAGATCCGAAAGCCCACGTTATTTTGGGCTTCCGGGTACCGAAAGTTTGAGACTCTCGATTCCAAACCACTGTCTCCTCGGGTTCCCGGACCCCGAAACACCGAAATGTTGAAATGTCACTTCACAATATTTCGCGTTCCGCAACTCTGGGGTTTTTCAATGCAAAGGCCCCTGTCTCCTTGTCATCAGGATTTCTGGTATTCCGAATCCTGAATTACCGAAATCCAGAAATTATTCATTAACAATTATTTTCGCGATTCGGGAGTTCTCCTTGGAGAATTCTGACTGTTCATTTCCTCCTTGACAGCTTCTGCGAAATGAACCGGTGTTCCTCGTCTGAGCTTGGCTTCTGCAAAGCGACTTGGCTCCATCTCCCTTTTAAAACTTCAAAGGCACTAACCCTCCTAATATTTCACTTGCAAACTTGAGTCTCAAAAGGACTCTTGCACGCACTCCATGTAGTGATCTTTCAAATACTTCTAAGTATTTGATTCTTAGACTTTGTGCACCTTCTGCGACAGCAGTCCCTTACCTTTCAACCTTATTTGATAAGTTTAAGGCCTCGACTAGCCTGCGCACACCTTGCACGGCTTCTGTGCTTCACCTGCACTTCTATTGGAATGAGAACAACGGTATCTCTCCTGATCTTTTTGAGATAAAACTCAAAACCCTTGTCAATGCACACCTTGCGGACGTTTCACTACACTCTTTGCAGGAACTTCTCTCACTCAGGAAGAGAAACAATTGAAACTCATTCTCTCTCTCTCTCTCAAACTTCAAACATTCAACATGAAATCATACATACACAACATAGCCTCATAACAAATGCATAACATAGAGAATAAAACAACCATATGCATACCATTCACCATGTATAAACAGAAAACATCATAACACCATGAAATCTGATTCAAAGCTTCATATATTAATTCAAAGCTCCTGTACATGGATTCTCCTTTTCAACTCTCTGCTACAACTTTCTTCTTCTATCATGTGCTAATGTGCTAATGATACAACCACTACTATGATACAAAGGAGAGGGTGTCTATATCCGTTTTCCCTCCTACTCTTCTAAGCCGTCTAATCTATTAATTCAAACCTACCTACTTTCATTAACTGGGATTAAATGCCTTTTATATTGACAGATGAGAGAAAATCGCTCATGATCTGTTTACAACAGCCAAATATAAATGCAAGTACACTTCTAGCTACTACATTAATATCTGCTTCTTAATTCTTCAAAATATTTCAAAATGTGTAAAATGTGGTTGGGATTTTCCTAGCTAGCTTCCGCCTTTAGGCTCGCTTGGTTGTTGACGATGCTCCTGCATCATACTCCCTTGCTTGAAATATTTCATGAACTCCTGTTCATGAGCTCTTGCACGGTCTGTCCATTCTTATGAATTTCTTCTTAATCCTCCCAACTGGCATCTTCAACTGGATGTCCTTTCCACTTTACCAAGTATTCAAAATACTCCTTTCTCCTGGTCTTTTTTTATGATCCTCTTGTCAATTATGCTTTCCATCTGTGGCTTTTCAGCTATAGGCATCTATTTTGTCCATTGAACTTCTTGTTGTTCCTCCTCTGCTCTTGCTTCTTCAGCTCTATAAGGGTACAAATCTGCAACGTTAAATATCGATGAAATTTCGATCCCATTGGGTAACTCAATCTCATATGCGTTTGCCCCAAATTTCTTCACGACCTTGCATGGTCCAATCTTTTTCATCTTCAGTTTGTTATATGTTCCTCTTGGGAACCTCTCCTTCCTCAAATGTGCAAGAATTAGATCACCAACTTCAAATTGAAGTTATTGCCTGTGTTGATCTTCTCTGCACTTGTATTCTTGATTTGAATTATGCAATCGTTCCTTAATTTAGCTATGAAGCTCCTTCATTGCTTCTACAAAATTCTCTGCACTAGCACTCCTGAATTCATTTTGTTCTGAATCTTTCATTTCAGAAACTCCCCTTGGTTGCATTCGATATACAATTTGGAATGGACTCTGCCCTATGCTTCTGTTGAGTGAATCATTGTAAGCAAATTCCACCTGTGGCGGAATATGATCCCACTGACTGTGGTGTTCAGTCACTAGGCTCCTCAACAAATCCCCCAAGCTCTTGTTCACAACTTCTGTTTGTCCATCCGTCTGAGGATGATACGCTGAGCTAAAATACAAACTTGTCCCCAGCTTCTTCCACAAAGTCCTCCAGAAATTTCCAATGAATTTGGTATCTCGATCAGAAACAATACTCCTTGGCAAGCCGTGAAGTCTGACGACTTCCTTGAAAAAAAGGTTCGCAATATGAGTTGCGTCACTGGTTTTCTGGCATGGCATGAAATGTCCCATCTTTGAAAATCTGTCGACTACCACAAAGAATGAATCATAGCTTCTCTTTGTTCTTGGTAGTCCCAATATAAAATCCATGCTCACTACATCCCACGGCCTTTCTGGTATGGGTAATGGCTAGTAGAACCCTGTATTCTATCTTTTCCCTTTTATGTGTTGACAAATCCTGCATCTGTCCACAAATTTCTTAACATCTGTCCTCATCCCTGGCCAAAAATATGAGCTATTCAACTTTGAAAATGTCTTATCATGACCGAAGTGTCCGACCAATCCTCCACTATGTTTTTCCTTCAGCAGGTTCTCCCTCATGGAGCATTTTGGAATACATAGATGATTGCCCCTGAATAACAATCCATCTTGGATCATATATTCAGTCCATTGGTTTCTGTCCCTGAGAATTGGATTCTCAGATGCCTCATACGCTTCCTTAAAATCTGGGTCATCCCTGTACATTTCTTTGAGGTTATCAAAACCCAAAGTTTTGACTCTGAATTGCTGCATAAGCAAACATTTCCTGCTCAAAGCATCAGCAACTTTGTTAGCAGTTCCATAAATATGCTTGATCACAAAAGTAAAATTTTGCATGAATTCAACCCATTTAGCATGTTTTTGGTTCAACTTCTCCTGTTGAGTCACGAATTGTAAAGCATGATTATCACTGTACAAAACAAACTCTTTAGGAACCAAATAGTGTCTCCATTTCTTCAGTGCTTGTATGACTGCATAAAATTCTTTGTCATATGTTGAGTACTTGATCTTCACTTCATTCAGTTTTTCACTAAAGTATGCGATCGGCCTATCATCTTGGCTCAAGACTGCTCCAATTGCAAATCCACTCGCGTCACACTTGACCTAGAATGTCTTGCTAAAATCTCGCAAAACCAGGATTGGTTGCTTTGCGATCTTCTTCTTCAGCAGATTGAAACTTTTCTCTGCTACTTCTGTCCAGTGAAAAGATTTGTGTCTTTTCTTCACCATATCCATCATTGGTGCACTGATTCCACTGAAGTTTCGAATGAATTTCCTGTAGAAACTTGCCAAACCATGGAAGCTTCGAACTTCAAACACATTTTTCGGAGATGGCCAATTCTTAATCGCATTTACCTTTTCAGGATCCATCTTCAACTCATTTGCAGAGATAACAAAACCCAAATAAATGAGTTATGTCCTAATAAATGATGATTTCTTCACATTTATCAACAATTTCTCTTGTTGTAATCTCCCCATCACTGTAGCTAAATGCTTCAAGTGTTCTGCTTCTGTCTTGCTGAAAATCAACATATTGTCGAGATATACGATGACAAATTTCCCAATGAAATCCTTCAGGACTTCATTCATCAATCTCATGAAAGTACTGGGCGCATTTGTTAAGCCAAATGGCATAACAAGCCATTCATACAACCCCTCATTTGTCTTGAATGTTGTCTTCCATTCATCACCTTCTCTCATCCGAATCTAATGATATCTTCTTTTCAAATCAATCTTTGAAAAAAAACTTGCTCCACTCAAGCAATCCATCAAGTCATCCATCCTTGGCAACGGAAATATGTATCTAATGGTAATCTTATTGATTTCCCTTGAGTCTGTACACATTCTCCAGCCTCCATCTTTCTTTGGGCTGAGCACTGTTGGAACAACGCATGGACTCAAGCTTTCTCTAATCAATCCTTTGTACATTAAGTCTTGGACCTATCTCTTAACTTCTTCATTCTCCTATGGTGTCAACCTGTACGCTGCTTTGTTTGGTAAACTGGCTCCAAGTATAAGATCAATGTGATGGCTTATACTCCTGATCGGAGGCAATGAACAAGGTAGTTCATCCACTACTATATCAGCAAACTCTCCCAGCAATTCCTGGATTTCTTTTCGTAGATCATCTATCCTCGTACTGGTCAAAACACTTATGGGCCTCTTGACCACAATAAATTGTGTGTCTTCCTTCTTCTTAACCTCATTAAGAATTTCATTCCCACTCATGAGAAGTACAGTGTTGCTCATTTCTGTTTTCACTTCTTTATCCTTAATCAGCAGCAACATCTGAGTCCTACCATTTTTCTCCAGGGTGTACGTGTTCTTTCTCCCATCATGAATCACATTCCTATCATATTTCCACAGTCTACCCAGCAATAGATGACAAACATCCATGGGAATGACATAACATAATATTTCATCCTTATATCCTCTTATTTTAAATTCAACTAAACATTGTTTAGTGACATTTACCTGATGCCCTTTTTGTAGCCACGAAACTATGTATGGGCTTGGATGTACGATAGTCTCCAGCTCCATCTTTTCTACCATCTCTATAGAAACAAGATTGTCTGTGCTACCATTGTCCATGATAACCTTGCATACCCTGTCTTTAGTTTTGCATGCAGTCCGAAATAGACTATTTCTTTGGGTTGGATTCTCTGCCTCCTTCTCTGGCATTAAGAGAACTTTCCTCATCATCAAGGATCTTTTTCCCTCAGCATCTTCTGTCTCCACATTCCATCCTTGAGCTTTGGCAATGTGATTTTCACCACCTTCTTTCTTCCTATCTGGACACTCATAGGATTTATGTCCGATTTTTCCACAGACAAAGCATTTCACTTCACCACCTCTGCCTCTTCCTCTTCCTCTGGCTCGAGGAAAAGTGTTTCTATCAGCATATTTCCCTTTCTGTGAACTTACACCTCTCTCAAGTTGAGGTTGAGGTTTCTTCCCTTCTTCTTTAGACTTCTGAGTTTTTTCTTGGGCAATTGTTTTGCCTCTGGCTTGACTTCTGCATCGGCCTCTTTGACCTTGCTTCTGGCTTAGCTTCTCTTCAGCTTTCAGAGCCATCTGATAAGCATCTTCCACATTCTGAAGGGTCATCATGCTCATCTCATCCTGAATGTCATATCATAGACCATTAATGTATCTGGCAACGTTTTCATCATCGCTTTCCCAATGACCTGCTCTGATGTTTATCTTGTAGAATTCTTCAATGTTTTCTTTCACTGACATCAGCGTCTGTCTTAAGTTTTGCATCCTCCGAAACAGAGTGATTTGATAATCCTTGGGTATAAACTTGGCCTTCATCTTTGCAACCATTCTATCCCAGATTTTGATTTTCTTCTTGCCTTTGCAGCGTCTGTCAGCCTGCAGTTCATCCCACCATAGTGTTGCATGAACTTTAAGTCTAGTAATGGCATGTTTGACCTTCTTGTCTTCCTCGACATCCTCATAGTAGAAGTATTTATCCAGAGCTCTAATCTAGTCTAGAATCTCTTCAACATCTAGGTTTCCCTCATACACTGGAATGTCCATTTTTTCTCTCACACCTATCCTTGCAACAGCCCTGAATAGGCGTTCATATGCAGCATATTCGACTGCAACTTCCTCTCCTTCGTTTCCAACTTCATTTTCACTTTCAGTTTCGTTGATATCCCCAGCGTCAATTGTGTGCCTCTGTGTTGTCTCCATGGCATCAAGCCTAGCACGTAACTCACGCATTTCTCTTTCCACGGCTGGATCAGGCATTGGTCTGTCTCTTCTCCTCGATGGCATGGCTGTAAAATGTTCCTCTGTTCTCTCTGCTACAGAAAGAAAAGAACTTGTTCTGAGCTCTGATACCACTTGGTGCGTATCAGACTAATTATTTTTCTCTAACTCCTTTTTCCTGAAATATACAGACACAATTAAGCTTTGATACCACTTGGTGCAGACCCCCGACCCTTGGGCCGAGATCCACTCAGGATCGTTCTAAATCTGCCCTCCTGTTGTCTGATTGACTCTTTGATTTTCCCCATAGGGAATCCCTCACACACAAGATGGTGTATCCACAGGTCCTTATGAGTATGCTCTATGTGATCAAACACAAAGCATTACTCAAATCTCCTAACCTCAATAATATGATCGCGCCCTTTTCCAAATCTGGACTTCGGATTTCGTGATTTCGGGATTTTTGTTGCCACGTTTTCGGCTCTTCAACCCACCGAAACCCGAAATGTCGAAACGTCGAAACGCCGAAATCTTCGGTCGCATCCTCCTCCACAGTTGTATCGCGTTTCGCGACTTCGAGAGTTCCGGAACAAAGAACCCCGACCTCTTATATTCAAAAATACCGAAATGTCGAACTCTGATACAACCACTACTATGATACAAAGGCGAGGGTGTCTATATCCATTTTCCCTCCTACTCTTCTAAGTTGTCTAATATATTAATTCAAACCTACCTACTTTCATTAACTGGGCTTAAATGCCTTTTATATTGACAGATGGGAGAAAATCGCTCATGATCTGTTTACAACAGCCAGATATAAATGCAAGTACACTTCTAGATACTACATTAATATATGCTTCTTAATTATTCAAAATATTTCAAAATGTGTAAAATGTGGCTGCGCTTTTCCCAGCTGGCTTCCGCCTTCAAGCTCGCTTGGCTGCTGATGATGCTCCTGCATCATACTCCCTCACTTGAAAATTTTCATGAACTCATGTTCATGAGATCTTGCACGGTTTGTCCATGCTTATGAATTTCTGCTTCATCCTCCCAACTGGCATCTTCAACTGGATGTCCTTTCCACTTTACCAAGTATTCAAAATACTCCTTTCTCCTGGTCTTTTTTCTGATCCTCTTGTCAATTATGCTTTCCATCTGTGGCTTTTCATCTACATGCATCTATTTTTTCCATTGAACTTCTTTCTGTTCCTCCTCTGCCCTTGCTTCTTCAGCTCTGTAAGGGTACAAATCCACAATGTTAAATATCGATGAAATTCTAATCCCATTGGGTAACTCAATCTCATATGCGTTTGCACCAAATTTCTTCACGACCTTGCATGGTCCAATCTTTTTCATCTTCAGTTTGTTATATGTTCCTCTTGGGAACCTCTCCTTCCTCAAATGTGCAAGAATCAGATCACCAACTTCAAATTGAAGTTCTCGCCTGTGTTGATCTGCTCTGCGCTTGTATTCTTGATTTGAATTCTGCAATCGTTCCTTAATTCGGTTGTGAATATCCTTCATTGCTTCTGCAAAATTCTCTGCACTAGCACTCCTGAATTCATTTTGTTTCAAATATTTCAATTCAGAAAATCCCCTTGGCTGCATTCCATATACAATTTGGAATAGACTATGCCCTGTGCTTCTGTTGAGTGAATCATTGTAAGAAAATTCCACCTGTGGAAGAATATTATCCCACTGACTGTGGTGTTCAGTCACTAGGCTCCACAACAAATCCCCCAAGATCTTGTTCACAACTTTTGTTTGTCCATCCATCTGAGGATGATACGATGAGCTAAAAGACAAACTTGTCCCCAGCTTCTTCCACAAAGTCCTCCAGAAATGTCCAACAAATTTGGTATCTCGATCAGAAACGATACTCCTTGGCAAGCCGTGAAGTCTGACAACTTCCTTGAAAAACAGGTTCGCAATATGAGTTGTGTCGTTGGTTTTCTGGCATGGTATGAAATGTGCCATCTTTAAAAATCTGTCGACTACCACAAAGATTGAATCATAGCTTCTATGTGTTCTTGGCAGTCCCAATATAAAATCCATGCTCACTACGTCCCACAGCCTTTCAGGTACGGGTAATGGTTGGTATAACATTGTATTCTGTGTTTTCCCTTTTGTGTGTTGACAAATCCTACATGTGTCCACAAATTTCTTAATATATGTTCTCATCCCTGACCAAAAATATGATCTATTCAACTTTGAGAACGTCTTATCATGACCGAAGTGTCCGTCCAATCCTCCACTGTGTTTTTCCTTCAGTAGGTTCTCCCTCATGGAGCATTTTGAAATACATAGTTGATTTCCCCTAAATAAAAATCCATCTTGGATCATATATTCAGTCCATTGGTTTCTGTCCTTGAGAATTGGATTCTCAAATGCCTCATACACTTCCTTAAAATTGAGGTCATCCTTGTACATTTCTTTGAGGTTATCAAAACCCAAAGTTTTGACTCTGAATTGCTGCATAAGCAAACATTTCCTGCTCAAAGCATCAGCAACTTTGTTAGCAGTTCCAGAAATATGCTTGATCACAAAAGTAAAATTTTGCATGAATTCAACCCATTTAGCATGTTTTTGGTTCAACTTCTCCTGTTGAGTCACGAATTGTAAAGCATGATTATCACTGTACAAAACAAACTCTTTAGGAACCAAATAGTGTCTCCATTTCTTCAGTGCTTGTATGACTGCATAAAATTCTTTGTCATATGTTGAGTACTTGATCTTCACTTCATTCAGTTTTTCACTAAAGTATGCGATCGGCCTATCATCTTGGCTCAAGACTGCTCCAATTGCAAATCCACTCGTGTCACACTTGACTTGGAATTTCTTGTTGAAATCTGGCAAAACCAGGATTGGTTGCTCCGTGATCTTCTTCTTTAGCAGAATGAAACTTTTCTCTGCTTCTTCTGTCCAGTGAAAAGATTTGTGTCTTTTCTTCACCGTATCCATCATTGGTGCGCTAATTCCACTGAAGTTTCGAATGAATTTCCTGTAGAAACTTGCCAAACCATGGAAGCTTCGAACTTCAAACACAATTTTCAGAGATGCCCAATTCTTAATCGCATTTACCTTTTCAGGATCCATCTTCAACTCATTCGCAGAGATAACAAAACCCAAATAAATGATTTTTTTCCTCATAAATGGTGATTTCTTCACATTTATCTGCAATTTCTCTTGTTGTAATCTCCCCATCACTGTAGCTAAATGCTTCAAGTGTTCTGCTTCTATCTTACTGAAAATCAATATATCGTCGAGATATACGATAACAAATTTCCCAATGAAATCCTTCAGGACTTTGTTCATCAATATTATGAAAGCACTGGGCACATTTGTTAAGCCAAATGGCATAACAAGCCAGTCATACAACCCCTCATTTGTCTTGAATGTTGTCTTCCATTCATCACCTTCTCTCATCTGAATCTGATGATATCCACTTTTCAAATCATTCTTTGAAAAAAATCTTGCTCCACTCAAGCAATCCATCAAGTCATCCATCCTTGGCAATGGAAATCTGTATTTGATGGTAATCTTATTGATTTCCCTTGAGTCTATACACATTCTCCAGCCTCCATCTTTCTTTGGGCTGAGCACTGTTGGAACAGAGCATGGACTCAAGCTTTCTCTAATCAATCCTTTGTCCATTAAGTCCTGGACCTGTCTCTTAACTTCTTCATTCTTCTGTGGCGTCAACCTATACGCTGCTTTGTTTGGTAAACTGGCTCCAGGTATAAGATCAATGTTATGGATTATAATCCTGATCAGAGGCAACAAACAAGGTAGTTCATCCACTACTATATCAACGAACTCTCCCAACAATTCTTGGATTTCTTCTGGTAGATCATCTATCCTTGTACTGGTCAAAACAATTATGAGCTTCCTTACCACAATAAATTGTGTGTCTTCCTTCTTCTTAACCTCATTAAGAAGTTCCTTCCCACTCATGAGAAGTACAGTGTTGCTCATTTATGTTTTCACTTCTTTATCCTTAATCGGCAACAACATGTGAGTCCTACCATTTTTCTCCAGGGTGTACGTGTTCTTTCTCCCATCATGAATCACGTTCCTGTCATATTTCCATGGTCTACCTAGCAATAGATGACAAACATCCATGGGAATGACATAACATAATATTTCATCCTTATATCCTCCTATTTTAAATTCAACTAAACATTGTTTAGTGACATTTACCTGATGTCCTTTTTGTAGCCACGAAACTTTGTATGGGCTTGGAAGTACGATAGTATCCAACTCCGGATTTTCTACCATCTCTGTAGAAACGAGATTGTTTGTGCTACCATTGTCCACGATGACCTTGCATACCTTGTCTTTAGTTTTGCATGCAGTCCGAAACAGACTGTTTCTTTGGGTTGGGTTCTTTGCCTCCTTCTCTGGCGTTAAGAGAACTTTCCTCATCATCAAGGATCTTCCGCCCTCAGCATCTTCTGTCTCCACATTCCATCCTTGAGCTTCGGCAATGTGAGTTTCACCACCTTCTTTCTTCCTATCTGGATACTCATAGGATTTATGCCTGATTTTTCCATAGACAAAGCATTTCACTTCACCAGCTCTGCCTCTTCCTCTTCCTTTGGCTCGAGGAAAAGTGTTTCTATCAGCATATTTCCCTTTCTGTGAGCGTCTTCCTCTCTCAGGTTGAGGTTGAGGTTTCTTCCCTTCTTCTTAGACTTCTGAGTTCTGTCTTGGGCAATTGTTTTGCCTCTGGCTTGAATTTTTCCTCGGCCTATTTGACCTTGCTTCCGTCTCAGCTTCTCTTCAACTTTCAGAGCCATCTGATAAGCATCTTCCACATTCTGAAGGGTCATCATGCTCATCTCGTTCTGAATGTCATATCGCATACCATTCATGTATCTGACAACCTTTTCATCATCGCTTTCCCAATGACCTACTCTGATGTTTATCTTGTATAATTCTTCAGTGTATTCTTTCACTGACATCAGCTTCTGTCTTAAATTTTTCATCCTCCGAAACAGAGTGATTTGATAATCCTTGGGTATAAACTTGGCCTTCATCTTCGCAACCAGTCTATCCCAGATTTTGATTTTCTTCTTGCCTTTGCAGTGTCTGTCAGCCTGCAGTTCATCCCACCATAGTGATGCATGCCCTTTAAGTCTAGTAATGACATGTTTGACCTTCTTGTCTTCCTCGACATCCTCATAGTCGAAGTATTTATCCAAAGCTCTAATCCAGTCTAGAAGCTCTTCAACATCTAGGTTTCCCTCATACACTGGAATGTTCATTTTTTTTCTAGCACCTATCCTTGCAACAGCCCTGAATAGGCGTTCATCCACAACATCTTCGACTACAACTTTCTCTCCTTCGTTTCTAGCTTCATTTTCACTTTTATTTTCACTGATATCCCCAGCGTCAATTGTGCGCCTCTGTGTTGTCTCCATGGCATCAAGCCTGGCACGTAACTCACACATTTCTCTTTCCACAACTGGATCATGAATTGGTCTGTCTCTTCTCCTCGGCGGCATGGCTGTAAAATGTTCCTCTGTTCTCTCTGCTACAGAAAGCAAAGAACTTGTCCTGAGCTCTGATACCACTTGGTGCGTATCAGACTACTCCTTTTTCTCTAGCTCCTTCTGTCGGAAATATACAGACACAATCAAGCTCTGATACCACTTGGTGCAGACCCCCGACCCTCAGGCCGAGATCCACTCAGGATCGTTCTAAATCTGCCATCCTGCTGTCTGATTGACTCTTTGATTTTCCCCACAGGGATTCCCTCACACACACGACAGTGTATCCACAGGTCCTTATGAGTATGCTCTGTGTGATCAAACACAAAGCATCACTCAAATCTCTTGACCTCAATAATATGATCACACCCTTTTCCAAATTGGGACTTCGGATTTCACGATTTCGCGATTTCTGTTGTCGATTTTTCGGCTCTTCAACCCACCGAAACCCGAAATGCCGAAACACCGAAATATTCGGTCGCTTCCTCCTCCATAGTTGTATCGCGTTTCATGACTTCAGGAGTTCTGGAACAAAGAACCCCGACCTCTTGTCTTTGAAAATATCGAAATGCCAAACTCCGATGTGTTTAGCAAAAGACTGGCTTCCAACGGAACTTTTCGCAAATTCGGAGTTTCAGACTTCGCGAATCCGGATACAAGGCTCCCAACTCTTCAACCTCCAAAACCCTGAAATGGTCAACAAGGTTTGACTCCACCTATTGATGAGGACACACCACCTGTCCACTCCAATGTATTCTATCTCTGACATGGACTCTCGCCACCTGTCACTCTTCCTGGCTTTCAAACTTGAACAAGCCTTTGACTACCGTTCCCCTACCACTTCGAAATCTTGAATTATGAAATGGTGCCTTCTTCCTTTAGATCCGACAACCAACGTTATTTCGGGCTTCCGGGTACCAGAAGTTTGAGACTCTCGATTCCAAACCACTGTCTTCTCGAGTTCCTAGACCCCGAAACACTAAAATGTCGAAACGCCACTTCATAATATTTTGTGTTCCGCAACTCTAGGGTTTTTCAATGCAAAGGCCCCTGGCTCCTTGTCATCAGGATTTCCAGTATTCTAAATCCCGAATTACCAAAATCTCGAAATTATTCATTAACAATTCTTTTCGTTATTCGAGAGTTCTCCTCGGAGAATTCTGACCATTCATTTCCTCCTTGACAACGTCTGTGAAATGAACCGTTGTTCCTCGTCTGAGCTTGGCTTCTGCAAAGAGACTTCGCTCTGTCTCCCTTTTAACACTTCAAAGGCACTAACCCTCCTGAGCTTTCACTTGCAAACTTGAGTCTCAAAAGGACTCCTGCATGCACTCCTTGCGGCGATCTTTCAAATACTTCTAAGTATTTGATTCTTCGACTCTGTGCACCTTCTGCGACAGCAGTCCCTTACCTTTCAACCTTAGTTGATAAGTTTAAGGCCTCGACTAGCCTGCGCACACCTTGCATGGCTTATTTGCTTCACCTACACTTCCGTTGGAATGAGAACAATGGTATCTCTCATGAGCTTTCTGAGATAAAACTCAAAACCCTTGTCAATGCACACCTTGCGGATGTTTCACTGTACTCCTTGCAGGAACTTCTCTCACTCAGGAAGAGAAAAAATTGAAACTCATTCTCTCTCTCTCTCTCTCAGACTTCAAACATTCAACATGAAATCATACATACACAACATAGCCTCATAACAAATGCATAACAGAGAGAATAAAACAACCATAAGCATACCATTCATCGTGTATAAACAGAAAACATCATAACACCATGAAATCCAATTCAAAGCTTCATATATTAATTCAAAGCTCCTGTACATGGATTCTCCTTTTCAACTCTCTGCTACAACTCTCTTCTTCTATCCTGTGCTAATGTGCTAATGATACAACCACTACTATGATACAAAGGCGAGGGTGTCTATATCTGTTTTCCCTCCTACTCTTCTAAGCCGTCTAATTTATTAATTCAAACCTACCTACTTTCATTAACTAGGCTTAAATGCCTTTTATATTGACATATGAGAGAAAATCGCTCACGATCTGTTTACAACAGCCAGATATAAATGCAAGTACACTTCTAGATACTACATTAATATCCGTTTCTTAATTCTTCAAAATATTTCAAAATGTGTAAAATGTGGCTTCACTTTTCCTAGTTGGCTTCCGCCTTCAAGCTCGCTTGGCTATTGACGATGCACCTGCATCACAAACCCATGTGGTTCGGACCTTTCATCATAAAAGAGGTTCTAAAAAAGGGTGCTTATCATCTAGTTGAATTTGAGGGATATTCTTTGGCAGAGCCTAAAAATGGCCTCTACCTCAAGAAGTATTACTCATAGGTAGGTCACCATGGCTAATTTTTTGTACCATGTGTATAGTCTTTGTACTATTACTTTCTAGTTTGTTTTAGTATTATGGACGTGTCATTTTTTATGTTATCTTTCATCACTGTGGCAGATGTCAAGTGAATTCAAGGTGTTCATTGGGTATGCAGATGGTGCTAGCCGACACACTCGGAGGCTTGCCTTTGCACCTTGGGTAATTTTTACACCTCGAGGCCAGTTATTATCTTCCGGAGGTATATGCTTAGGTGACACCACAAACAATGTCACCGAGTACAGTGCATTTATTGAGTTGCTTTGTGACGCCCTGTCATTTGGTATCTCTCATCTTCGGGTCTATTTATATGCTCAGTTAGTTGTGTCTCAATTAAATAGAGTCTACCGTGTTCATGATCCGACTTTACACCAATGATTCCTTAGGGTACATCTCTTAGAACGAATCTTTGATTGTATTACATATTTTCATGTTCCTAGGAGATTAAACCAAATTACAGATACTCTAGCTAATCAAATTTTAGATTGGCATCTCGCACACATATAAAAATACATACACATAAACATGTAAATACATTTTTAAAGGCAAATATGATCCATAAGACACAAAAAGACATAAAAATCCATATATAATATCATAATCATCAGAGTACATAGGTGGACGCAAGTGCCTCAAAAGTATGACCAGTAACGAGTCATGGGTCTTATGCCCTCAAAAAATATATACAAGTAGTGCTCTCGGCATGTGAAAAGTCTAGACTAACTAAGGTCATGGCATGTGGGCCCTGTTGTAATGATCAACAGCGTTTTCTAAATGAAGAAACTATCAGACCCATGTCCATGGTGCCCCCACTACATGAGGTTGCATAGATGGTGGAAGATCCTCAATCTCTGCCATAGGGACAGTGCGGGTGAGCGAGGTAAAGTTTCGCTCAACTTGTCTCAAAACCCTCTCAGCCTCACCAGCTGGAAGCTCTCCTACTGTTGTTGGTCCCCCTGCAGCGACAGGTGCGGCCCCTGGCTGAGGACAATGCATGTTCCTTGCATAGTCCATAGGTCGCACTGGTCCCACATCTACACATAATAGACACATATCTGTCAAATAATATAGTATAAAAAAATGATATATCAAAAAAAAAAAGCAACATAAAAATTACATATGTTTCACAAAAAAAAAACAACGATGAAAAATTACCCATATCTCCTCGCTCCCTCTCCAGGAGGTACCAGTATCTCAGGATCTCTCGATAAATCAATCCCAGCATAAGGGTAATCCTCTATGACTGGGATCTTTCGCGACAAACAAGCGAAGAAATCATCATCAAAGAACTCATTGGTCCTTCCACCACCCTGTCGTGGCAGTAACACTGCCCATCTGCAAACTGTAGGAAGAGAGGCCTGATGTACTCGTACCACCACTCGAGGACTGAAAATCGGAACTCTTTCAAAAAAGAAAGAGCATAGAATCGTCCCGAACTCGAAGTTCCTCTGCGTCCACGACCGACAATCTGTCAGCTGCCTCTTCACACAATCTAGCAGTGTAGTGCTCCAGTCAAATATTTGTGCATTTAAGCATTGGACTGCACAGTTCATCTATGCCTGGGACGCCTGATGTAGAGCCGCAGAACCAGTCATCCACCCAATAAGAAACACAATCGCCTGCAGTGATAAGTCTGTGATCTTGTTTATGGGCACCTGTGAGCTCGATCAGTCTGTACCAGCCTCACAATAAATTCCTATCAATTCTGATATGTTATGAGGCCCCGAAGGAAATGTCCAGAAATTGACTGGTTCCCCTCTCCTGGAGAGGCTAGTCAAAAAATATATGTCCTCTGTTGTAGGCACCAGTGACTGCCCCTCTAACATAAAGGCCTCTGCGTCGGGATGCCAATAATCAACCAAGGCATTCAGTAGCCTAGGTTGTGCCCACATAGAAGGACATAGGAAGAACTTGAGAAGCCCACATTGCATTAAGGCAACAACAACATTGGGGTCTTCCCTAACCAACTCACTAACCTCCTCTTGCTCTATTTCCCTCCAGTGAACATGCATCCTACAAAACACCAAGTTCAAGAGGGTCAACCCTTGATTTTTTTAATTTTTTCATTAAATAAGGAGGTCCACACGGGCTGTAATGATGACAGTCACGTGTACACGCGTGCAGTTTTTCCTCTACCTGAATGCACACACAGTCTGTCATAAGACAACCCACGTGGACCTAGGTCCGACCTTTTGAAGGTCGACGGGCCCCCAAAAATTTAAACCAAAAGCATAAATAAAGATTTAAAATGCAAGAGGAGAGAGTTTATACTTACTTGGTCCAGATGGATGGTCGTTTCATCCACTGTAGCTCCCGGGATCACCACTTTTATCAAAGGGGTTTTTTTTCTCCAAAGTCAATTTCCAAATCAACAATGGTGATAATGAGCTGTCATCTTCCATTTATAGAATTTTTGGCCCCTTTTTGTCACTTTTTTGGCCCCCCTTATCATTTTCTTTAAACTAAAAGCCATTTAGAGTGGTTCGGGAGTTGCGTTGGAAGGGTATGATCAGGTATTAGGACATTTTTTGGAGTTTTGGGTAACTTTTGACGGTCCGTGGGAAAAACCTCAGATGATCAACTTGAGCATGTAGGTTAGGTTTCGACCCTGACTTTTGTATCTCGTTGTCTTTATCCCTTTCCCATAGGATCGATCCCATCAGGTTGCGACACGAAACCATCATTATTGCTTTAGAAGTGTCGCGATTTGGTTGTAGATCTTACAGGAACATGGATGCCCTATGTAGATCTTGGTTGCATTATGGTGTCCATGTTGTCACTAATGAATGTAGGCTCGGGAGTCCTTGTTGTTTTTCCTGATTACGAGTTTGAGCTTCATTTGCATGATTCATTTTCACTCTTGACCTCACCCTCGGGACTCCCAAAAAACATAATGGGTCTTCTTTTAAGCCCTTTTCATACCCTCTAAACATGAAAATATTGTCAAGCGAGCTTGTGGCCTTTCACGCTCTTTAAACTGAAATTTGAAGTCACGTCTGTCCGACGGTAGTTTACCCCTTTTTCGGTCCGGACGGTCAACTGTACGAACAAAGGTATACTCTAAGAAACTTCAGTTCTCTAGAAGAGTACTCTCAGGTATCATTTTAACCCTTTTTCGGAACTGAGGGACTAAATGTACGAAAAAGGAACCCCCACGGAGTCCATAGTTAAGCTCTTTTCAGACTCCCTAAAATTAAAAAGATCGTCGATTGACCTTATTCTTTCACACTCGTTAAAATGGTCCAGAATAACATTCCTGACGGAGTCCATAGTTAATCTTTTTTCAGACTCCTTAAAAATGAAAAAATTGTTGAGTGATCTTATCTTTATCACACTCGTTAAAATGGTTTTGAATAGACGTCTTGTCGGTGCTAGTTTACCCCTTTTTCGAACCGACTAGACTACCTTAGGAAAAGGTACCTAAGTGGAGTCTCCTTTTACGTTTTTTCAGACTCTCTAAATATGAAAAACCACCAAGCTTACCTTCTTTGGGCTCGTTAAACTTACATCGAAGGACGTTACCATTATGTGTTGTATTAATCGCATTTTCATACCCACGTCTTTGGCCTAATGCCGGCTCCATGTTGCTCTCAACTGAACCATCTAAAGCATGCCTTATATGCAAGCCATGTAGCACTTTGCCTCTACGTCTTGACACCTTTGGCCCCTGGAGGATTTTTCCCGAGTGTCCTTACTTTGAACATTATTCTTGTCCCTGCACCCTGACCTTGTATGTTTGCAACACTCGTTCCTCCTTTGTAACATAACATTCTTTTATTCTTTTTCCAAAATTATTGAAAGAGACAAAAAAATCAAATATACCCCAAAAAGAGGAAGGGAAAAGTATTTTCTTTATTGGCAGCATAATGAGTCTCCCTTGGATAAAGCACATCTATCAGTTTGTTCATCAAACTCTGGGATTTAGTACGACCTTAGGAAGTTATTCTCGCTACATAGATTTGTGTCCTCTTCCATTTGGTTATTCTTCCAAACATATGGAGAGTTTGCATTGCCTCCTGCCTTGTAAACTTATGTTAATGCCATTTTGCCTGAGTCTCATCATTTGTCGTGCTATTGTCCAAGGGAGGTTTTTACCAAGCCTGATTCGGCCCCTCTGCAGTTTGTCTATTTCCCTCATACCTGGCCATCCTGAACATCCAATCAAGTCTTTGTTCAAAATCAATGAAGCCTTCAGTCTGATCATCAAGATTCTCTAGTCCATGACCGACGAGCCGTTGAAGACCTGTGGGTAGTGAAGTCGTACACTCATATTACACTCCTACCCGAGTTTTGAAGATTTTGAGGTTGTTTCTCGAGCTCTGAAGACCTCATCTTCATCCATCAAGCCTTGTCATCTTCTAAGAAGATGGATACTCTACACGTATATCTTTTTGATTTCGAGATGTAGCTTCATTGTGTATTGTTCACGACTACACTTTATATAGTTATATGACATGGATCTATAGTGTATTTGATTGGTAGAAATGATTTTATTTTATCTTGAGCATGGGTATGCCTGCCTCGGTGAGACAATTATTATTTTGCAGATGGAACCTCCCGATTTCTGGTCCCTCGGCTCACTTGTTCGGCACATCGGTGAATATTGTTAATGTATTTCAGCCATCAGATGCTCTTCTGACCTCACACATTAGGGGGCATCTGTTATAACCCTAATTTTCACCATACATGCTTACCTGGCATCAGGCCATCTCAGATTCCTTCTTTGCCAAAACACTACTAAACAACTCTTCTTAAAAACCCCTTTTATAAAGGCCCACGTGCCCTCATACTTTACTGCATGTGTGTACACGCTAGGTGACCCAAGACAGCTCGTGTACCTACAAAAGAACGAAAAAAGGAAAGTTGTTGACGAAACACATAGCCTTGGGTAAGTTAACTAAAACTTTCGTCCATGCATGGCCGAAAGTTCGACCAAATACCTAGCTTCTTCTAGCCTATAAAAGAAGGCTTAGGGGTCCCATTTGGAAGAGGAGAATCATAGTAAAGAAACTATACTCGATTGCACATTCCCTTTGTACCAACCTTTATTCATCCTTGTGCAAAGAGAAGTATAGAGAAAAGAAGTTGGAGGACAGTTGAAGAGGATCCCAGGACCAGGTTCGTGGAGCAGTGGTCGGCTTCATCATTGTAAGTTGATTTATTGAAGTTAATAATAAAGAAGTACTTTTCCCGTCCCACCATATGAGGTTTTCATGGTTTATTGCGTACATATTGATTAAATCTCTAACCATTAATCTGTATATCAAATGCATGTGGAGTTCTTTGTTTGTCTTGTGTGAATGCAGGTCAGCCTTGGGAGGAGAGCTATAGTCAAAGATCAACCCAGTGTGAAGAAGGATCGATATCAAACGCCCGAAATAAGGTATGCTCACTTGATCTTCTTAACTATGTATTTGCTTAAGAATAATGGGGATTAGGTCCGAGACGGCGGTAGAAAGTAGGAGTCTTTAGGTCTTTTCTGCATGCATGATAAAACCCTAAGTGCTAGTCCGTAGAGGGATTTCCCACTCACAACAAAAAGAGATAGTTAGCAATAGGTGGAGGCTGACAAGGGGAGACTACAGTGGTAAGATACATGAATCCTTGCAACATAAAATCTGGAAACCAGGAGGAGAGCTTGCAACAATAGCAGGATAGCGGAAACAATAAGAAAAGGGTAGAGGAGCAGGTGGATATCTCTAGAGTGAAGTTTGGGACCCAGGACGATCCAGAACAGTAGCAGCAGAGGCGACATGAGTAGGATCTCATGATGTTTTCATCATTGGCGTATGATGTAGGAGCATCGCTTCAACTCAACAATGCGTCAGCAGCCATCGCATCAACACACTAGGAAGGAGTGGATCCCAAGGAGAGAGAAGCGTCGACTTTCTCATTTTTAGTTTAGATCTCAAATTTAATGCAATTTAATATTGTAAGGATTGAGGAAGGTCGAGTCACTATATTTGTACAGGCTAAATGTAAATTTTCCTTTAATGGATGGCAAGTAGATAGATCTAGATCTGATTCAGTCTAGATGTAAATTAAATGTAATTTAATTTATGTAGGTGGAGGAAGGCTTGAGAAGCCCCTATTATGTAAAAATATCATTGTATTGAGAATTCAGAAGGATAAGGATTCATAAGGGAAAGCATTAGGAAGATGAGAGGAGAGGAGAGAAAGAATTGAGATTCACAGTCCAATGTTGTACACATTCTAAATACCTTTCAGTTTAATACAAAAGCATATTTCCCTGCATATGATTTTTTGTGTGTGTGTTCTATGTGTGAATGAATGAATGTGTTTACTGTGTATATTCATGAATTCCATGAATGTATGTATTTTTCCTTTGCATGAATAGATAGAATTATATGTCGATAGTTTCTGCGTGTTCTGAGCTCTCACGATTGTGCAAGGAGTGCACATTATAGTTGTTAGAAAACTCGAAAAGGCATGTGAAAGTAGTTTGCAAGGACTCTGTTGTGAGTTCTGTGAGGAGCATGCCAGGTGGGCACACCAGAACTATTCATAAGCTCAGAAGGGATAGTGCAAGGAGTGCACAAAGCGAGCGCCAGAAGTGCACCTACACTCAGCACAGTATAAAATCTCAGAGAGGGGAAGATAAGTGAAAGAAGTGTGGAGGATGAAACAATGACAGGTTCAAAGAAGCTCATGAGAGATAGTGTGAGTTTGTCTAGAGAAGAGGTGCAAGGAGTGCACAAATACAACACTTTGTTAAGTGTTGGTCAATCTCAGGAGGGTAAGTGCAAGGAGTGCCCTGGTGACTATCAAATTCCCAAGCTTAAGAAGGCAAGCGCTAGGAGTGCGCTAGAGGCCAAGTATTTCAAGTACTAAAACTCAAGAGAAATAGAGTGGGTGCCGAGAGGGAACAAGAATTCTTCTTGAGCAACAAAGGGACTGAACCCATTGAAGTTTGAGCAATTGAAAGCTTAGGAGAAATCGCGCAAGTGTGTGCCAGAGACCATTCCAAGTTTCAGAGTGCAAGAGACCGAAAGTGTGCACCCACACTTCATATAAAGTGTTGAACAAATCTCAGGAGAAGTAGCATTTTCCAAAACACAAGTAGAGTCCAAGAAGTCAACCCTTGATAGAAGAAGATTCAAATGCCAAGCCTTTAAGAATTTGAGAAATATTTCGTCGGAAGGAAAGCACAGCATCAGTAGAGGAGGAGAAAGCTACAACAGTCGTTGGATTGGCTGTAAGATTTGATCTGGGTTGTTATATCAACCACAAACATGAGAAGGAGTGTGAGATAGTGGAGGATAGATCCCAATCGTCAGATCTGAGTGCAAAGATCAACAGTTGTTGGACCCAGGTAATTAGCGCGGAAAATAACCCTTAAGTCCTTCAGACTTCGTCGCTTCAGAAAAATTGAGTTGCAGTTGAAATTGTAGGATAAATACTTGAAGCTACGAATTCCCGGAGCAGATCCTGACCATTGGCATCAGGGCCACGTGTCAACATATTGTGAATATTTCAGTAGTCTGAAATTTTGAAGGAAATAAAGTGTTGTTTCTAGAGTAAGAAAAACTCTCGAAGGCATGAAGCCCAAAGCATATCCTGACTATTGGTTTCAGGAGTATGTGTCGACAAATTGCAAGACTTCAGAGATTTGGCACTCCAGAGGAATTTGGGTGTAATTTGTTTTGGGTAAAGAATCCCTGAAGGCTCGAAGGCCGGAGCCCATATCAACCACCCATTAGAGTGGATACATGGATTGTTGATCGATACCGTTCACATGTTCATAGTTCGGCACTTTGGAAGGAAGTGTGGTTCAAGGCGTGAAAATATCTGAAGCTCGAAGCCCGGAAAAAACGTAGGTCGTCGATCTGAGGCAGACGCTATCCATATGATCCGCAAGTTCAGAGTGCGCATATTCATATGTATTTCCTATTTAAATGGGGAAGACTCTCGAAGCCCGTAGCCATGAAGTTACTATGATTCATATATGTTAGCACGAAGTATGAACCGTTGATCCCATACATGTCCAGGTGTTCGCCAATTCGGCATTCAGAGGGATTGAAGTGTTATATTGTGAAGACTTTTGGAGCGTCAAAGTAGCGTGCTTCGTTCGGCACCTAGTTCTAGCCCACGGTCACATGCGATTTCCGCTGGAGAAAAAGGGATAGCACCGAAATTTAATAATAAAGGTTAAAGGGGCCTTAGAGAAAACACTTGCGGGCCTTTGTGGGACTTGCACAAGGAAATTAAGGGTATGTGTGCATTAAGAGAGGATCCAGCAGGGATCTGAGAGATGATTCATCTTCTACATGAATGATCCTAGACTGGGAGGTCGTGTGAGCCCTAGGAGGTAGTGGGGGTTTGCATCAAGAAACCACCAAGATCCACCAAGAATATCTTTCCCCAAGTGGGGCACACTCTCCAAGAGAAACAGAAACTAGAAATAGTGAAATTGTTGCAACTGCAGTTGCAGCTTCCTAGTCCACACTCTAGAAGGAGAATTGTCTATATGTACAAATAAACTGACCAGGACTGTATTTATACTAATATGGGCACCTGTCTAGGGCCAACTTCTTATTATGGGTCTTCCAATTTACTTTATTATTTCTGTGGGCCGACTTCTATTCCTGGAAATTATATTTCCACTTTATTATTATTTCATGTGGGTCGACTTCTCTTTTGTGGTCTTCTATTTCACTTTATTCTTTTTCGGGGTGTTTTTAAGCTGTTCAATGGTATTCCTTTTACTTCTTGGAATCTTCTTATTCTCTAATAAAAAAAATCTAGGAGAAAAACACCTCCTGTAGCTACCAAAACATCAAAACTCACTCTTAGCAGGGAGTTATATTTCCACAATGTCTTCATCCAGTAGTTCATTGACTACTCTATAATAAACTAGTAGCACACAACTACTACAATTCCATCAGTAGCTCAAATCATCCTTCATAGTCTCCAAGACTATGTTGCAATCATCCAGTAGAACACAACTACCCATATTGTCCAGTAGTACACAAATATTGTCGTAGTCCAATATTACACAACTACTGTCATAGTCCTCCTGACTGTGATGTGATGTTCCTTCTTCTTTTCTTTCAATATTATTCAAACCCATCCACCTCTCATGGTATGGGAAATACTTCCTCCATAGCCCCGTTCACACCTAGCCACCTCGCATGGCTTAGGAAAGGAAATCCCATGGTCCAAGACCATGCTCCAAGTCTTATTCGCACCTATCCACCTCGCATGGCATAGGAAAGACTTTCCACAAGTCTTCTTTAAACCTACCCACCTCACACGGTGTATGAAATACTACGACCATACCCTCATTCACACCTAGCCACCTCACATGGTGTAGGCGAGACTTGATACAAACCTTATTCACACCTAGCCACCTCACATGGCATAGGAAAGATATGTACCCGACTATACAGTACTCCCTCGGTCACCTCATATAAATGATCTGGGAAACCCTTGGCCAGAGGGGAAAACCAGCTGGAGGAGAAACATCAAGCCTCCCTCTCAATGAGGGTGGACATTCTGCATCACACCAAGCTTTTCTCTGAAGTACTCATACTTCACTCTAGACAGAGACTTGGTGAAAATGTTCACTATCTTCCCATCAGTGGATATGTAATAGAGCTCCACATCTCATCTATGCACCATGTCTCGGATGTAGTGGTATTTTATCTCTATATGCTTTGACTTGTCATGAAAGACATGATACTCTGAAATCTTCACGCAACTTTGATTATCACAATGTATCAAAGGTTTCTCCAACTCTAGATCAAATAACCCTGCAAGCAACTTTCGAAGTCACACTACTTCACATCTTGCAACATTGGTTGCAATATACTATGTCTCTGATGTACTAAGTGGCATTGATGTCTACTTCATTCTTAACCATGAGATCATATTTGATTCCAAATTGAAGCAACATTTGGATGTGATTTTTCGATCCACTGTACTCCCTGCCCAGTTAGAGTCTGTATAACCCTACGACTTCATATCTCCATCTGAGACACATCTCAATCCATATCCAATTGTACCATGTAGGTACCTCAACACATTTTTTGATAATATTCAATGTACATGTTTAGACTCAACCATGTACTGACTCAAAGTATTCACTGCAAAACATATGTTCGACCTGGTGTTAACCAAGTACATCAAGGATCCGATCAATTGTATGTACATCATGGAATCCACCAAATATGAATATGACTCACTCAAGAGATTCATATTTTTCATCATAGGTGTGGCCATGGACTTGCAATCCATCATCTTGAATCTCTACAGGATCTCAACAATATATTTTCCTTGGTTAAGAAAAAAAAATCATCTGGCCTATGCCACACCTCCAATCCTAATAAATAATGCATCAGACGAAGATCGTTCATATTAAAAGACATTGTACTAGGGATCTTCTCGTTTCGTTTTAATTTTATGATAGATCTAATTTTAAAGGAAACAACTATTAAAATACATTGTACTAGGGCTAGGGTACATGATGGGAAACGGTGACCTGTGAATGGGGCCAACGTTGAATTTTTTTCAAAATGTTTTTGTATGACACCATACATCCTTGAGTCTTGAAACCCTCCCATACCATCAAGGCATGTGTCTAGTCTAACCATGTCAAATTTTGATGCATACAAGCACATATTGAAGAAATTTCAACGTTTGCCCCATTTACTGCTCACTATGTGGGGTCGATGCATGACATTTTTGGTGGTTGAATTGGAAGTTGCATGACATTTCAAGAGAGTTCCAACAAAAATTATACAGATGGAAACAACGACATTTGACAATGAGATGCCCATTATGAACATTGTTGCAAATATGGACGATCTCAAATATTATGTGGTTGGGACATCATACATCCTTGAGTCTTGAAACCCTCCCATACCGTCAAGGCATGTGTCTAGTCTAACCATGTCAAATTTTGATGAATACAAACACATATTGAAGAAATTTCAACGTTGGCCCCATTCATACAGACACATATTGAAGAAAATAGAGGACATTCTGAAACAACAGTTATAAGAGAAGAAGGCAAGTTGTGAAGCCTTGGAAGAAGAGGTAGTAAAAAACAAGAAAGAGATGGATAAGTTTAAAGAATTATATCTCCAAAATATTCTAAGCATTAAAGCCTTAGCAAAACTAAACAACATTCTGAGCAAACAAATATCCACTTTGTTGAAGACTGGTTTAGGCTATGTAAGTGGTTCAAGCAGCAAACAGCTAGAAATCAAAAGAGCCAGTAAATATGATCAAGTTACAAGTCAGCAGACAATCAGACCATGTGAGTACTCCGCCACCAAAAGCTAATAAAGACAATATGATCGTTGATAAAAAAAAAGATATCATAAGATGGAGCAACAAATTCCAAGAAGAAGGCCATCCTTCAGGTACCAAAATTTCTTCCATGGTTACTGTTTTTACTGCTCTGATTTTGGTCATAAGATTGCAAATTGTCAAATTAATTTTAGAGACATGCAACTGAGGAAATCAAGAAATAAACAATCTTTGCAACATAGATCTAAACAACCAATGAGTAGACAAATTTGCACCAATCACTTTGACCTATTGAACAATGAGCTCGAATGCCATAACTATCATAACTTAGGCCACAAAGCTATAAACTACTATCTGAAGAATTACAAATCAGATCCAAGGATAAAACCCTTAGCCAGAAATGCCAACACATGGAAAAAGAAATATAGTGAAAAATGTGGTCTAGTACTTTCAGCGCAAAAACAAAAAGACCCCTGGTATATACACAGTGGTTGTTCCAAGCACATGACTGGAGACAAGGATAAGTTTTTGTCTATAAATAAAAGCAAAATAGGAAATGTGACCTTTGGAAATGATGAACCAGGTAAAATCAAGGGTAAAGGGATGGTGAGTTTGAGTAATGGGATAGGAAAATCCCAAGATGTTTTGCTTGTAGACAGGATGAAACATAATTTGATCAGTGTAAGTCAAATGTGTGACATAGGATGTGAAGTGGTGTTCACTTCCAAAGATTGTAAGATAAAGTCTATAAACTTAGGACAAGTGGTGGATAAAGGCATAAGGACAGATAATAATGTATATGTGCTGAAAGAAGATAGAGAAGAGTGTCATCTAAGAAAACATGATGAAAGTTGGTTATGGCATAGGAGACTTGGACATCTAAACTTTGACCACTTAATCAAGCTCAAAAATCTTGAGGCAGTAAAAGATCTTCCAAGAATATCAAAGCCACAAGATTCTGTGTGTAAACCCTGCGAAGTAGGAAAGCTAACCAGGACACAGTTTAAATCCAAGAGCTCTACTTCAACAAAGAAACTACTCCAATTAGTTCATATGGATTTATGTGTACCATCAAGACAAGAAGGCACATGGAAGGAAAACTACTTCATGTTGATCATTGATGATTACTCCAGACTCACTTGGGTTGCTTTTCTCAAAGAAAAAACTGAAGCATTTGAGAAATTTAAAATATGTAAGGCTTTAACTGAGAATAAAACAAGCAACAGATTAAAGGTTCTAATATCAGACAGAGGAGGAGAATTTATGTCAAGTGATTTCAAAGAATTCTGTTATAAACATGGGATCAAAAGAGAATACACAATCCCGGGAACTCCACAGCAAAATGGAGTAGTTGAGAGGAAAAACATAACAGTTCAGCAAATGGCCAGGTCAATGATGAATGAGAAGAACATTGGTCAAACCTACTGGGTAGAATAAATACACACAACAATCCATATTCTTAACTAATCTCACCTCATACCACACAGTGACAAGACACCTTATGAACTATGGTATGGAAGACCTGCTTCAATCAAACACTTCAAAGTTTTTGGGAGTAAGTGCTACATAAAGAATAATAATGAAAACCTTGGCAAGTATGATGACAAGGTTGATGAAGGCATCTTCTTAGGGTATGCTACAAACAGTAAAGGATACAGATGCTATAATAAGAGGCTGCATAAATTGGTTGATTGTATTGACATAAAAGTTGACGAAGGAGTCCCAATAAGAGAGGTGAGAAATATTGAATCAACAACAGAGGATATAGTTGAAGTTGAATATGAACAGGTCCAAGAATCAGAAAAAGAAGACTCTGAGTCAGATGAAGATATAAATACTCAGGAAGACTCAAATCAGTAGACAACATCAAATCCTTCCTCCAGAATTACTCAAAAGAATCATCATGCAAGTCAGATAATTGGTGAGAAAAACAAAGGTGTACAAACCAAGAGAAGGATAATCAAAGACATCGAGCAATCACATATAGCCTTCATATCCATGGTAGAACCCAAGAACTTTATTGAAGCCAGTAAATATGTAAATTGGTTAAAATCAATGAATGAGGAACTGGATGAGATTGAGAAGAACAATACTTGGGAGCTTGTTCCTAGACCTGCAGATAAGAATGTAATTGGATCCAAATGGGTGTTTAAGAAAAAAATGAATGAACAAGTACAAATTGTTAGGAATAAATCCAGATTGGTCTATAAGGGGTATGCACAAGTTGAAGCACAAGATTTTGATGAAACCTTTGCACCAGTGGAAAGATTGGAAGCCATCGGAATGTTTCTTTATTATGCCTGTCATAAGAACTTTAAAGTATGTCAGATGGATGTTAAGTCAACATTTCTTAATGGATATCTAGAAGAAGATGTATATGTGGAGCAACCTGAAGGATTTTCACTGAAAAATAATCATGACTATGTCTGTAAGTTGAAAAAGGCATTATATGGACTGAAACAGGCACCACGAGCCTGGTATCATAGACTGGACAAATTTCAACAGGACAAAGTGTTCAAGAAAGGTATTGTTGACAGTAACCTATACATTAAGTCTGAAGGTGATGATTTATTATTTGTTTTGGTTTATGTAGATGACATTATTTTTGGATGCACTAATGACCCTTTTGTTCAGTGGTTTTCTAATTCAATGCAGACTTAGTTTGAGATGTCCATGATAGGAGAAATGACATATTTTCTTGGTTTACGAATCAATCAGAGTTCTGCAGGGATATTTATCTCTCAAGAAAAGTACTTGAAAGAGATGTTAAAGAGGTTTCAAATGGAATATTTCTCTCCTGTTAGTACAGCTATGGTGGTTGGTTCCAAGCTCAATAAAGATGATATTTCACATGATGTTGATCAAAGAACATATCGATCAATGATAGGAAGTCTTATGTACATCACAGCATCTCGTCCTGATATAATGCAAGATGTTGGAATGGTAGGTCATTATCATTCTGCTCCTAAACAAATTCATTTAGCAGTTGTCAAGAGGATATTCAAATATTTGAAGGATATAATGTCTTATGGTCTTTGGTATCCTAGAAATCAAAAATTACAATTAACTGCATATTCAGATGTTGATTGGGCAAACTGTTTGGATGAGAGAAAGAGCACCAGTGGAGGTGAATTCTTCTTAGGTGATTCATTAGTAGCATGGCTTAGTAAGAATAAGCAGGGATCTATTTCATTATCAACTACAGAGGCAGAGTACATTGTTGTTGCTACTTGCTGCACTTGGATCTTATGGATGATACAAACTCTTGAAGATTTGAAGGTAACTTATATTGATCCCATTCCACTTCACTCTGATAACACCAGTGCCATTAGTGTCTCGAAGAATCTTGTTCTCCATTCAAAGACAAAGCATATACCAATAAAGTATCATTTTCTCAAAGATCAGGTTACAAAGAGAGTTGTTCAGTGGAATTATATTCCTTCCACAGAACAAATTGCATACATCTTTACTAAACTCCTAGCCAAGACACCATTTGAATATATCCATCAGAAGTTGGGTGTAATTCCTTCTCTCACCTAAGAGATTCCATCTTATGAGGGGGAGTATGTGTTGGTTGAATATCTGATACCTCTGAAAAGTACTGCAATAACTCAGGGGGAGCATGTTTTCTTTGACATTGATGTCAAAGGGGGAGAAAAGGAGTGGTTTGGTTGCTACAATTGGAGATCTAAGCAGCCTTTTAGTGTTGCCATCAATTCCAAAGGGAGATATTGTTGGCATGGTTACAGGAAGAGTGTGATTGTCATTGATGGAAAGAACAGTAGCGATGATGGCACATTGGCAGCAATGATGGCAAACAGGAAAGCAGCGATGATAGCATCGGGAATGACCAGACTATGAGGAATTGTTGTCTACAAGCTCAGGAGGACGAGCACAGGGCACAGAGTTGGAATTTCTAGATAGCCATAGGTTATCATGAAGGCCACAAGGAGCATACGCAGGACTCCTTTGAATCTATGAGAGTGCAGAAGGAATCAAGCTCGAAAGGAAGCGTAAGCTCACGAGAGTTAACAAATGAAGATAAAATCTTAGAAGAGAGGGTGTGTTGAAACTCAGTAGGTATGGCACGATGAAACTCAGATAAAATGAATACCATTGATGCACAATAGACAGATCAATGGCAGGGATGAATTCTGGAGATTGAAAAAAGAATTAAACTACTCGCTAGTTACAATCCTGCAATCGGTCTAGATTGTCAGAACTCATAAACCCAAATATCGACGATTTTGGTTGATCCAAAAAATGATCAGATTAAGTTGGATTAAGTCGTGACCGTTGGATTCACAATCGCGAGATCAACGGCAGGGATAGATTGCGGAGATCAAAAGAAGAATTAAATATCGTGTTATTTCCAATCCCACAATTAGTCAGGACTGTCAGATCTTATAGCCTCGAATATCGACGATTGTGGTTGACTCACCAACAATGCACAAATTCAAATTGCGGAGTTTGGGTGAAGAGTTAAATCACTCACAAGTTGTGGTTCTGCAATCATCCTTGATCATGGATCTGATTCGAAGAGTCTTCACGACCATTGGATCATTTTAAAGTGGAAGGACAGGATAAGCTAGAAAAGAAGCATCGTAGATAGATCGAGCCATCGATCTAAGAACATGATCGATGAACGACATTTAGTTCAGGTCTAAAGTTGCAAGGAGGTTACTGTTCAGGGAATCTCACTTCGAAATAATTGGAAACTTGAAAAGTTGAATCACCCGAAGTCCCGAAGTGAATGGGGATCCACGTCAGCAAGACTACGTCAGCAAGGACACATGGCACAATCAGACAATGACAAGTGTCAAGTTGAATCGACATTTCAGGAACGTGCAAATCATGAATCTGAGTGACACATGGCATCTACTCATCTCATGACATGTCATCAAGTGATGTAAGTAAGTGACGTCACTCTGGAATTTTTACCACCAGCACTTCCCCAAAGTCTCGAATGCTGAAGTATTGAAGTGATTTGGGGTTGTCCATCATCGAGAAGGGCAGGTGGCGCGAGATCCATAACTTTGGAATTTTTTGGATAGGGAGAAGGTGAAAATCATCGAAGTAAAATCATGACCATTGATTGTCAAGGGGTAGTACGTCTCAGCTGATCTGATATTTCATAGAAATCTCACTTCAAGAATTTCCAGTTGAGACTTGAAAATTCTGAATTCTGGAGACGCGAAAGGATCGCAGCCATTGAACCGAAAGGGACACGTGTCAGCGGATTGTCAGCTCCGGGGAAAAGGTGATAGAGATAATGTTGATATTTGATGTCTTTGAAGTACGGAGAACTGAAGGAGATCTTGATTGTTGATCGAGAAAGGATCCGCAGAACCGTTGATCTAGTTGAAAGGTCAAATACCTAAAGGAGCTAAGGACCATCGATTTGTAGGAGGACACACGTCAACAGATTGTGTACTCCAGATTGGAACACTCCGGGAAAAATAAAAGGAAGGAAGAAAGTTGAGAGTTAAGACTCTCGAACCCTGAATACCTGAAGCGATTGTGACCGTCCGATTCGAGAAGACTACATGTCGATAGATAGTGAATTCTGAGTGGAAGCACCGCAGTGAAAGCAGAGTTTGAGAATTGAGACTCTCAAAGCCCGAAAGGTGAAATTGATCTCATCCGTCGGTTTGGAGAGCCACATGTCACTTGGTCATTAAGACTAAGGATCACGCATGGATGGAGGAAAGAAGGAGGGAAAGGAATATTGAGTGAAGTCGTTGATCGAAGGAATCTGTCAGAGACTGCAAGATTGACGATCATGCTCGATTGCGGTGCCAGAACATGCTCGAGTATTAATTTTTTTTAAGTGGTCCACAATCAAAACCACAGTATCACCAAAGGCATACGTGGAGCTCTGTAGTGAATTGTGGGGCGAAAAGTGGGTTTCCCTCAAACCTCCTACGGATGCGCTCACAATTGTTTGGTCACGTGAAGCTCATCGTCCAAGGTCATATCGAAGAAAAAAGGGAGTTAGCACTTGCTATACCAAGAACACGAAGCACCTTTTGAATAGTCGTATGGTCACCGCTGGTGGTCACATGAAGGAAGGGGATTAGAATCCAAATAAGCCAAAAACGACTGACTGTAACTGCCAGATAAGATGAAGAATTTTGACTGACAGAAAAGCCAAATATTCTCAGGATAACTGCTAGAGAAGCCAAAGAATCTTGTGATAACGGCCAGAGAAGATGGAGAGTTCAAATGATGATCAGGTAGAAGACTCGGTGTGTGAAAGAGACGTATAATAGAGAATATAGAGAGTTGTTTTTGGTAGTGTGATGCATGTGTGTAGGAGGTGATGCAGTGCACGATCTGAAGGGAAGATCAGAGACTTGGTGAAAAGGATGAAGAGGAAACACATAGCATAAAAATAAGAAAAAAATTTGAACAGGTGTGTGCAAGAAGATGTGAGTAGCAGGAACACACTAATGCAGGCAGAGCAGAGCAGTGTAGCATAATAGTGATGAGACTGGGAGTTGTAGCTTCCATCTGGTTGCAGCCATAAAAACCAGGGTGGTAGGGTGGTGCAAGGAATGACCATTGTTCTCTGTTATACAGGTTGGTGCCTATGTGACTAGAAGTTGGTGCTTCCATCCAGTTGATGTTGGAACACTCAGGGAGTTGGTGCTTCCTTCTAGTGGGTGCTAGAGAAACCAGAGGGTTGGTGCTCTCAACAAGTTGCAGCTTGTTAAAGAATAGGTTTTAGCCTCATCTTGAGTTGGTGCTCAAAGGCTGATGAAGTACAGAACATAAAAGACTGCTTATCATTTGAAGAAGAAGAGGTTTTCTCCCTTTATGAGTTTCCTCATGAAATCTGTCTCCTGTGTATATCATATGTGTGATTGATGTTTACTATTTTTGTTGTTCATGACTTGCATAATATTGATGATCACTTGGAGAAGATTAATAATAGTTTAATAGGCATAAAATTGTTTAAGCATAGTAACAATTGATTCACCCCCCCTCTCAGTTGTCTTAGTATTTCCAACAGACTTATAGTACACTCATCACTTCACTTTATTATTTAAATTACCTTCTAACCATCTTAACCCACTTTCCTTATTTTAGGGCTAACCCACTTCTAACCACTTGTC
>ML786695.1:188985-200463 GCA_009831015.1 Picea engelmannii | reverse complement strand
TCCATTAACTTTATTATTTAAATAATTTATTTTGTATCCACTTTGACTTATAGTACACTCATCACTTCACTTTCTTATTTAAATAATTTCTTCTTTGCAACCACTTTGACTACTTTGACATGACTCGTGAGGGTTCTCCAACTTCACATGGCCATAACTCTCTAACCGTGAGGAGTTATGTGACGTTCTACATACCACCGAAAATGGCATGAAATGTATTATCGATCTAGAATAGTCCTCCCTGCAAATATATCAAAACTCATACCATTATACATCAAGAAAACTTGGGTACATTACCCAAACCTTTGTGCAACCGGAATTTGCTACTGGACTTTCTTCAAGGGTTGACATCAATGACAACCAACCCAAATAATCAACAGGAATTTCTGTAGTTGGTAGACCAATCGAGACAGAAGATGTCAGATTAGTCAACTTGGAGATTGAAAATCGAGTCGAAACAGGAAAAACATTTGACGGACCCTTCAAAGCATTGAAGAGAGAAGCAATAAAATTATTTTCCAAAACAATATCAAAAGGAGAATCCTGCAAAAATCCAGAGGAGGCATTCAACAACTCAATGCCAGAATACGTCTCATCAAAATGAACATTACATCAAACAATAATATGTCGTTGGATAGGATCAACATTTGATATGATTTTGACTCTTCAGAGTATCCCATCATGATGCACGCTTGAATTTTTGCATCCAATTTCTTTCGACATTCATCAGGAATGTGGGCCCAGGAAACAAAACCAGATATACATGGGTGGCCAACAAAGGGTTTCTTCCCATACCATTGTTCGACTAGAGTCATGGAAAGAATGGCTCAATTCAAAATGTGATTGAGAAGATAATTTGCATAATACATTGCTTCATCCCAGAAGCGAGGAGGTAGGTTTTTATCCAATAGAAGACATCTATCCATTTTGACTAATGTCTGATTTTTGTGTTCTGCAACTCCATTTTGCTGAGGTGTGTGAGGAACCGACCGCTTCCAATAAATACCATATCGAAGTAGGTATTCTTCAAAGGGTTTATTGACATACTCACCACCATTGTCTGATCTCAAGCACTTGATGGATCAACCACATTTATCTTTAGCAAAGGCCCATAATTCTTTGAAATTCTCAAAGACAAGGCTTTTATTCTTCAAGAAAAAGACCCAAGTGAAATGAGAGAAATCATCAATGAAATTCAAAATGTACCCTTCTCCTTCTAGTGAAGGTAAAATAACAAAACAAACATCATTGTGAACCAATTCCAGTAGGTTATGTGCTCTCCATGTTTATCCAAAGTCGAAGGGTGTGTGATTATGCTTCCCAAGTATACATACTTTACATACACCAACAACCATGTTCTGGGTCACCATTGCCTACAGAATTCAAAAATTCAAATGTCCAAGTCATTCATGCAAAATTTGACTTCTCTCGTAAATGTGAGAAATAAGTGCAGTTGGTTCGGATTCATGTCAAATCAAGTCACAAAACTTGTATAAATTGTTTGTCGGGTCCATAATCCCATCAATGAAAATCAAATTCCCTTTCTTCAAATCTGAATATAGAACCAATCTAGCCAAAATTCCACAATCTTATCAGTCTGAGTCAAATGAGAAACATACACCAAATTGACACTAATATTTGGCACATGATAGATGTCAACACTTTTACCATGTCGACAAGCTACATCATCCTGACCAACAACATCCAAAGAAAAATCATCAACAACATAGATTCTACTTTTCTCAGCTTTATTCAGTCTCGTGAATAAAGTGACATATTTTACCATATGATGAGTGCACCTAGAGTCGACAACCCATTCATTTTGTGCTATGTGATACATCAAGGCCTGAGAACTCTCGACTTAGAAGGTGAAATTATTAGCAGCTCGGTGAATGGTCGACACATCTCCTTCAAGTCTCTTAATCTTCTCTTACAAATCATCTCTCTTCTTGAAGCATTTTTTCTCAACATGTCCAGTATTTCCATAGTACCTACATGTCTTCTTATTTTCACTTCGTTGTGGTTGTCTCTGGGGTCCTTGATCATTATATGCAAGTTTCTATGAAGAAGCATCAGACTGCACTATATTCCTGGCATCCATCTTTCCCTTACCCTTGAGCAAGTGAGCTTGGTGTTTACCACCATTTTTTCCTTCTTCAAGCAATCTATGTTGATCAATAATCAAAATTTCACAAAAAACTTCAAAGGATTAGTCCTTACCATCTTGATTGCGTGTGTGCCAATTGGTGCGGAAGGTCGATACAAACACATCAAATGATGTTCTCAAATTTATTAGGACCAACTCAATGAGTTGTCCATCCTTCTTCTTATATTTCTATATGCATTCACTCAACTTCAACTGGAGTTCCTTAACACGTGATAAATATTCCTCCATTCTCTCAAAGGAATGAGGATCGAGAGAGATCAACTCTTTCTCCAACATCGTGATGTGTCTTTCATTGAATCGTTCAAACAAGGTCTTCAACTTCTTCCAGACTAGATGCGAACATTCAAGTCCACTGTGAAGAAATCAGATTTCTTGTGAGATGTAGGTTGCAATGACCCATACAACCTCATCCTTCTTTCCATCATTAAATTTTTTTTTTGAAGCATCTATTGGATCTAGGATTGCGACCTTGGTATACTTCCATAGTCCCTTACTTTTCAATAGGGTTTCCATATCTAGATCCCATACTACATAATTTGAGCCATTCATAATGATAGGATCAATCTTTGAAGCCATCTTCAATAGACAGATTGGTCTTGTTTCAAGGTTCTAGCAAACCATCAACCCAGATTCAATCACAACAGATTCGACTTAGCAAGGTTTGTGGATAACATGTCAAAGTTTAAACCATTGGCTCTGATACCATGTTGGGGAATAAAATGGAAATGAACATGAAACAAATATCATAGTACTATAGACAATCGAAGAGGGCCAAAAAAAAATTCAAAGAACAGAGGTGGTGTCTAAAGACATTGTTACAACTCTTAAGCACATAGCACCATTATCATAACATCATAGTGCATATTGCACATCTTTATCTTCATGATCTATATGCAATCTCAATTCACAATTTTTGTTCATTGCATTGTGATAATGACCCAAGGGATCTTCTTTTATAGTATCAATATCAAACGACTCCCACAAAATATGAAATATCTTGTCCACATACAACGGTCGATGGTTAGAGTTGGTCCCACAAAAATCATCTTTGTCAAGTCAACTCGACGAGACTCAACCTGATCGATTATCCATCCAACTCATAGTCGATTGCAGGGTTGGTCGAACAACCACCCAACTATCTTTGACTGTTGGTCGAATTTCCGACCGACGGGAACGTCGACTACTCGACCGACTATATCTAGGAGTGGGTCGACCTCTCGACCAAATGAATCCATGAGATGTGTGATGTGTTGGACATATTTTCATTCATGTCAATAGTCGATGTCTTTACGTTATAATGATGATTTGGTATGAACAAAGAGATGAAAATCCATGTAAAGAAGGACTAACAAATTAAGAGCTCGGGAAGGTTAGCGACTGAAGATCAAAAGCTAAAAAGAGATGACACACATGAAGCTTAGAAGGGAAAGCACAGTGTAGAAACATGATCAGGATCGAAATCCCCATAGGAGAAACCAGGACCATTGGATATGCAAGATCCAAATCAAGGGTAGGGATTGATTGTGAAGCACGAAGGGATAATTAAACTACATGTTATTTCCAATCCCACAATTAGTCTAGATCGTCATATCTCATCGACTAAAATAGCGAAGACTATGGTTGATCCAACAAACGATCAGATTAAGTTGTGACCGTTGGATACACAAGCGCCAGATCAAGGGAAGGGATTGATTGTGGAGCGCGAAGGGAGAATTAAACTATACATCATTTCCAATCCCACAATTATTCTATATCGTTAGATCTCATCAATTCAAAGATTGACGACTTTGGTTAACTCACCAACAATCGCACAACTTCCATTGTGGAGTTTGGGCGACAAATTAAACCACACGCAAGTTATGGTTTTGCAATCCACATCGACCATTGGATCGAGTCAAGTGGAAGGATAGGATAAGCAAAGATGAAGATCATCCGATACGAAATCCTGAAGTATATGAGGATCATCTGATCTATTCAGAGTGCACCAAGGTAGCAATGGTCAACTTCAACGCTGACCACTTCAGGAGAAAAGGGTTGATAACAAGTAATATCACCTGAAGGCCGAAATCCCGAAGCAAATCTGAACCGTCCGATATGAAGAAGACTTTGGGAGATATCAGGACCGTCAGATCATGTTTAATGGAAGGACAGAGTAAGCCACAAATGTCCTGAAATAGACATAATCCATCTGATCTGAGGAAACACTTCGGAAGACATCTTGACCCTCGGATTGAGGAAAGTACAAGGATAGTATAAGCAAGGCCAAAGGCCCAAGATCATGAATAGTTGAATTTCCAACAGCCATTGGATCGTGTTAAGCCTTTTTGGGTTAAAGAATGACCATTGGATGAAATCAAGTTACTCGAGGTTTACACTTCAGGGAATCTCACTTTGGGAGAATTGGGAAGTGGAGAAATTGAATTACCCAAAGTCCCGAAGGCCAAAGTCTCGAAGTGGATATGATTCGTTCGATCAATGGAACACTTTGGAAAGTATCCTGACCATTAATTCAAGGAGAATAACATGTGCCATATGAAAAGATATATGCTAGCAAGGACAATTGGCATAATCAAATGATGAAAAGTGTCAACGTCCCATAGGTACTTTAAGCATATGTAAGCCACGAATCCATGTGACACGTGGCAGCCACTCAGGAAGTGCCACATCAACAAGTGACGTCAGCAAGTTATGTCACTCTGAAAGTTTTTACTTCAGGAGTTTCACCACCAGCAAATTCCCTAAGTCTCGAAGTCCTGAAGGTCGAAGTCCTGAAGTGTACATGAGTCATCCGATATGAAGAACACTTCGAGAGCATTCTCAACCGTTGAATATTATGGACATGCGTATTTTATTAGGGAGATTTGTAAAGAGGCTAGAAGTCCCGAAGTACCAACAATCATCCATCTCATCGGGATATTAAAACATGACCGTTCATTTTGATAAGTGATCAAGAAATCACTTGGCCTAGCATTTGGTCACCACTTGAGGTCGTATGGAATAAAGAAACAAAGGGAGAAAGAATAAGCAGCGCTTAAATTAATAAGCCTGTGGTCCTGCGCATATGGTCATATGTAAATGGTTTGAAGGAAGCGCCTCAGCAGAACTTGATTTTTGTAGTATTTGCAAAGATTTGGAATCAAGTTAAAAAGGAAATCGATCCATACCTGAGATCGATTTAAAAACAAGTTAGATGGTTGTTAAAATGATGTGTGGTTATGAAAATTCATCTTAATTATTGTGTTACTTAAAAACAAGGGTTATGTAATATTAAATGAACAAACATGTTGTTTGTGAAGAGTTGTGTTGAAAAGTTTAAAGGCTTATAAATATGATAAGAATTGAATTAGAAAAGTGCGTCTATCAATGTCTTATTGAAGATCAAGAACATAAGGAGACAAAGCAGCAGTTATGCAATCCAGTGTTTGATATAGACGACCTTTATTGGATTGCAGTAGATACAATGAAGATTAAATGATAGAAGTAGATAGAGGAGCAGTCATGACATGATACAAAAGTTTTCCAGATTCGTAAAATAAGGGTGGTTGGGTTATGAAAGGGAAAGTTGGAGCCTGCGGGGGAGTAGGTCCTTCCTTGTCAGTTGTAGCTGACTAAATAGGGGGATGTAAACTCCTACCAGTTGGTGTTGGTGAACAAGGGTGTGGGTGCATCCTGATCAATGGGTGATGATCTAAAGGAAGAATATCTTCTTTCTATGTAACTTGTAAAACAAAATTTTGTAGTTAATAGAAAAGTGTTTGTGCTTTTCCCAATTGGGTTCCATGATAAATATTGTGTTAAAATATTGATTTCATTAACAAAAGAAAAATTGATAAAATTATTCTGTCACTGATTCACCTTCCCCCTCTTAGTGAAAAGATCTAGTCCTTCATGATGAACCATCAATGCTTGATGTTCCAACATTTGAGGCTCCTGATTAGGTGAATATCACAAAATTTATCAAATTGGCCTTTTTTTCCCATGTTTTGTTATTAAAGAAAAAAATGTGAATCTTTTATAAATAAGTTAGAAAAGAAGAGTTAAAGGCAATTATGTATTATTTCAAGAAATACAAGAGTCTTAGCCCTAAGAGGTGGACAATCAAGTTTTTTGGGGGGTTCTTTGAGTTGGTTGAAGAGGATTTACTAAGAGTTATAGAAGAATTCAAGAGCATGGGTAGAATTCCTGGGAGATTTAATGAAACGTTTATATCTCTCATTCCTAAAAAAGAAAAATTGGAAACTTTTGATGATTTCATGCCTATTTCACTTTGTCACTACATCGACAAAATAATTTCAAAAGTGCTAGTTGTGTGGATTAAAGGAGTACTATCACAAATGATATCTTCATAACAATTTGGTTTTTTGGGAAGTAGGCAAATCCATGAGGCTATTGACACTACTCAAGAGGGGTTACACTTCATTAAGGCCAAGCAAAATCCAGCTATGATCATAAATTTGGATCTATCAAAATCCTATGCCAGTACATACTAGTTGTATTTAACAATGATTTTGATACATGTAGGCTTCAACCTCTCAGTTGTGAATTAGTTCATGGGCTATGTCTCCAAAATGAATTTTTCTCTTCTAATCAATTGGGAAAGCTTTGTTTTTTTTTTTCAATCTAGCTATAGGCCTACAGTAGGGATGTCCAAGTTATAAGGATAGGTTATGTCTCGTTAACGCATATTTTTTGTAGAAGATATGTTGATATGTTTAACTGGTTTAGAAAGGGAATCTAGAAAGCTTCATGTGATCCTTCAAACCTACTGTGTGGCTAATATTATGGAGGAAAATACACAAAAATCAAACTACTATTTTAATGGGTTAAGGGAGGATGAGGAACAATGGCTGGAAAATATGTTCCCCTATATAACTATGATTGTGTAGAAAGGATTCAAGTACTTAGTCTTCATGCTTAAATTAGCTAGTTATGGTAGAAGAGATCGAGGATGAATAATTGAAAGGATTGAGGGCATCAGAGAGAGAGAGAGAGAGAGAGAGTAAATATAAAAAAAAATGGTAAATAAGTAAATGAAACTATTTTATGTAATGTAAAATATTTAACATTTTAGATATTATATAAATGTAAATATAATAAGATAATAGAAGATTAATTGATAGATTTTATGTTAATTAATTGTACATTGGTGATTAAGGGAATGTAGGCCACTTGGCCCAGGGGAAATTAAATATTAAATAAACAAAAACTACAATAATTGAAATAAAAGGGGAGGGGGCAAATTCGAGATCTTTTTTTTCCTAGTTCTTTTTTATCTAGGTAATTATGCTAATAATATGGTTTATCTCTTAGTTTTTTCTTTACAGTCCAAGATAGTTATCCTTGAATGTTGGATATAGTTGGTTTGTTAGAAAGAGAAGTTCTCTATGTTATTGGTAATTGTTGATTGTTGTTGGTCTATATTCTATGTTTGTGAACTATTCAAAATGACTGGCTAAGAAGGGGAGAGAGACCAGGTTAGTTTGGAAAATATATTTGGTGAGAAATTAATTGAAAGGGAAGGTTCACTGGTACGATTTTAGTGGAAGTAGTATTTAGGGCCCTTAATATTTCTAGTTGAATAGTTTGGTTGGGTAGATATTCTTTTATGATCCCAACTAAGGAACAATCCTCAGTGGCGCATAATTAGCTATATTGCTTTCAGTTGAAATTCCATGAACAATTCCTCCCTAAGGGAGATATATATTACTCATAGCACTCCTACTTTTGAGACATAAACATGAGAGTTTTATTGATACATGACCTTATTAAAATGATAATTGCTTACATGTTGCATCAACTACTACCTAGTTTTGGCTCCAACGGAGGTCATTTCCTTTTTTTATGGATGAGGTTTTGGTTCATCCTCAATATAGAGACATTCAAGGAGGTGAAAATGATGATGAGATGTGCTTGTAACAATAATAGATATGTCTTAGAATGAGAAGCACCTATGGCCTCCTTTAACATAATGACATTTGGTATCATAAGGCTTAAAGAGTGATTTAGCACAATTATTATGAGATATGAAAGTACCATGGCCTTGATGGTGATGTACATGGGTGAAGATATGAACATATGCCTTGTAAATTGGGGCCGATTTCCATGATTTAACTTCATAAAGTTGTATCTTAGTGAACATGGACAAAATGTGTCTCTAAAAACACTATGGTCCAACAACATTGAGTTACTTACCATATTGATATTTTTTCCTTTTCATGGGGATTTTGGCGTGTGATTCCCATAACCTAGTGAAGATGCTTAATTTCCCCTATTCAATGAGATGAATCAAGTCTATAAATATTTGTTTGCGTCAGGATATCTTGTCCCATCACCATGTTTCTTGAGATACACATTTGAGGTTAGTCCTTTTGTAGGATAATGCATTCATGACTATATTTTCTAATCTTTGGACAAGACATAACTAGACATAGTGAAAACCACCAAGGAGTTAGAGGATATTCTACAAAGGAGTGTGTAATCATCAATGTGCATCTAGCCCTTTGGGATAATATAGGGACAAAAAAATTGAAAAACATTCGGTTGTTGCGGTACATTCATGCAATCCCTTCGTCAATTTGATGATAATGGGATGGGGCAAAGGGGTATTAGGACAATCACTAGAAACAATATTTTCATTAGTCACAAATGCATGAAAATGTTAAAATCTCTTTGAAAATAAGAACTATTTGTAATAGGATTTCTTACTTGGATTGTGCTAAGTACTTCATGTTGGATTAGACAGGTACTAGTTTGTTGACTAAGTTACTAAGAGATTTGAGTGGAATCACAACAAAATCAATGTCATTTTTCTAACTATGCTTTCTTGCAAACCCCTAAAATTATAACATAAGCTTTGATTTTATTGTCGAATGTTAGCTACCATTGAATCAAATGAATGATTTTCACAATGAGCACTATTGATAAGAATCAAGAATTATGCAAAAGATGTTCCTGATATGCAATTCATTTTCAATAGCTCGAGTTTATTTATATGCTTGTTATGAACCCTAAATTCCTACCCTTGAATGAATAAGGAAATTAATGGGGGAGGGAAGCTAGATAGAATTTATAACTCAATTGTGATTGAATCCTTTTTCTTTAAGGTATTTGAGAATAAGCTCTTTGAAATTTTTCATTAAAACCTACAAGAGGTTCATCAATCCCCTTATGTAAAGTGACCAATTCTTGGAGCAATTCCAATGAATTGTGCTCACCACCATATGCATTGTAAAATATTTTCCTTAATTCATTCCAATCAAGTTTTGATTAGATGGGTAAGGAATTGTACTAGTCCCAAAAAATTGCTTCAAAGGTGAATGGGAATAATTTGCATAATGTCCTCTTTAATGATGTTCAATAAAATAATAATTTGAAGATAGAATTTAATATGACCGAGTGTAGTTATGTCATACTCATCATGTAAAGGCCCTTCTAAAGGGAGATCATGTAAAGGCCCTTCTAAACCTAGGAAATATGTGTATCCCTTGAAAGAATTTAAGGTAGATTCATATGCTAAAGTGACAATATATGTAATATCTATATGGGGGTTGGCTTTCTATCCGTACCCATTCTTCTAATACATTTTTATTTATGCAAGATTATGTCCCTCGTCAACACACTGATCCGCTAGGATAAAACCCTCAAAGTGTGGTTCCCACTCTTATTGGTGGATCCTTTAATTTACAACATTGGTTGCCAAGTAATTTGATGAGTTTTATGATTGTTAGAAGCTTTTGTTTTAAGCATGAAGAAAGAAAATTGTGGAAAATAAATCCTAATAATAGGAGGGAAATAAAAGAAACCAGAATTGAAACACAATATTTCATATACCAAGAGAATTAAAAATGAGTAACATTTAATCCATCCAACATAAAAAGACTAACTAGATTTCCAAGATAGTTGTAAATGTCATAATCCCATCATGTTCCAAAACCATATTCCTAAGTTATAAAGTATGATTTCCAAGATAGTTGTAAATGTCCTAATCCCATCATGTTCCAAAACCATATTACTAAGTTATAAAGTATGAAGAATACGAACAAAGAAAACAGTTCATTGACATAAACTTACTGAGAACTAAAGAAGTTATACATTTAATAAAGATATATTGCATCCATATGTTCTCAACTAGATTTTTATAAACTTCCATTGCTAACACTGCCTCGAGACTTTGATACAAATAGTTAGCTTCTAAAATATAAGAACCCTTTCCAACGTGTTTTTATTGTTTATTTCTACAATAATTTTGTTTTGTAAACAAAGACTCATCGTAAACTCTTTAACTTTATCTTTGAGTAATCAATCCATTTTTACTAATGACATTATTTTCTAATATAGTGAATATGTTATCCTATTTGAAATTTGTATTTGAAATTTAAAATATCGTAGGAATGTTGTTTCATGCTTAAATGAATGATAATTTCTTTGAAGGAAGGATGATGCTTTGAAAGTTATACTAGTTTGACTAATGTAAGATTTTCTACAAGAGAAAGGGATATGGTAAACTCCTTGACATGATATAAGATCATATTTATCCTTAGAAGTTATCAATAAATTCTTGAGGGTTTTATAGGGTTTAAAAAGGGAAAATTCTACATTGGCCAAACTAATAGAACTTTCAAATCCTATCTCAAAGAACATATAGCTAACATTGTCCACAACCATACAACCAAATAAACTATTGTTGAACAATCCCACAACTCTAAACACCATATTTTCTTTAACCAAACCAAAGGTATTTCTTCATTCCCCTTTTATTCCACTTGTATAATTCAAGAATCCCTTGAAATTGAAAAACATCCTAATAATTTCAATTGGGAAGATGTTGTTGGGAATGTTTATAGGCAGGTGTGCTTGTCATTGATGGAAAGATCAGAGTATGCAGCGATGGAGAAACAGGGACAACGTAAGCTTAGGAGTATTAGCGCAAAGTCGCACGTAGTGCAAGAGTGTGCTTGTTCATTTGATGGAAAACAAGCAAGCAAGGAAGATCAACAGCGCAGGGATAATGGCATGGAAAGATCAGAAGAGTAAAATCCATTTCGGAGTTTCAGATACCGGGAGATTGAGAATTCAAGAGTTGAGACTCTTCAACACAGGAGTCCTAGAATTGCGAAATCCAGAACCCTGAAATCCCGAAACAGGCACATCAACCGGAGTTTTGGATACCAGGTGTTAAGCCCTAATATTGGCTCATTACCACTTAATTGGGGCATATTAGATTAGTAATGTTATTTTATTTATGTCGGCTTTAGGCCATTAGTTGTAATTTAGATTAGTAATGTTATTTTATTTATGTCGGCTTTAGGCCA
>ML786695.1:152212-169147 GCA_009831015.1 Picea engelmannii | reverse complement strand
GGAAGAAGGCCACATGCATAGTGAACCTATGAAATATAAATTCCTTCATTGGTTTTCAAGACTTGGAGGCCAAGAAAATAATGTAAATGTTTGAAGTCTTTCATTTCAAATTTATTCTTAAATATGGATTTCACATGGGTTAAAAATTTTGGGTCACTATCGATGAGTATGAGGTCATCAACATAAATAAAAAGTATTATGAGATGGTTACATACTTTCTTGGTATAGACATTGGGGTAAGAATAACATCTACAGTGTCAAGAATAAATCTATCCATTATAGCATACCAATCCTGAGGAGATTGCATAAGGTCAAACAATTTTTTTTTAGGTTACCAAACAACGTTGGATTCATTCTGAATATAGCTAGGAGGTTGTTCCATGTAAATTTATTCTTTCAAATACCCATACAATAAGGTGGATTTAACATCCATTCGATGGACCTCCCATTTATATGAATAAAAAAGGACTAGAAAGAAGCAAATGGAATTCTTTTTAGCTCTAGGGAAAAAGGTTTCATTATTGAGGCAGACCCCCCTTCCCTCCAAAGGGTTTCTCGACCTCCTGGTCTTGGATCGTTTGAAATACTGAGTCGGAGAGACTCCTTGAGTCCCTGCGGGCACCCAAAACTACTCTACCCACATGCACATGTCTCTTCCGCAAGTGACCATGACTATGACCGTGGGTCTATCTCTTCGCGAATTGGACTTCAGGGATATCTCGAATCCTTCCCTCATCTTTTCCCAAAGCATTCTTCTCCGAGTTTCCTAACTCCCACCATGCATCTCCTCAGAGTCGTCGGCCCCACTATGGTTCAAAATTCGTGACCTCATGAAACTCTAGGCCTTCTGCCCACAAACCTCTGAACTTTTGATTCCCAAACTCCTTAATCCGTTCCCATGTGCCCCTCTTGCGATCAACGACTGAGATTGGATTGAGAATTCGAACTTTGCAAATTTGTTTTGCCAAGTATTCAAACTTTCCAAACTCTGAAGTACCGAAACACTCTACGGCTATCCTCCTCGTAAATTTACCATATCTGATGGTCTGGAATCGTTTATCTCTCTCTTAAACGAATCTTGTCCACTGACTTCAGTGAAGACTTCATAGACTTCTTCCCTTGAAGATTTTTGCCTCTCTCCCTCCTAAGCTTTAACTTCCTCAGGTTCCTCTGGACACTTCCTTCGACGCTTAGTCGAAATCTCGATCTTTTCACACCTTGCAACAAATTTTCATTCACAACTCAACCTCTTCTTGTGGATATCTTTTCACTTCTTGTGATTGTTCTCCAACCACTTCTGTCTCTCGTGATTGAAATCACGCTACTCCTTCTGAGCTTTCGAGTCTGAAAACTATGTTACACACTCCTTGCAGACGTCGATGCACTCCTTGCACACATACAAGTTCTCGTTATCTCTTCTGAGGTTCGAGTCGAAACAGGCTCGTTCACGCACTCCTTGCAGACACTATGCACACCTTGCACTCGCTCAAAGAAGAGAAACAATTGAAACCTGTTCACTCTTCACAGTGACTCATACATTTAAAAATGAAAATACAGTCATGGATTTAAGAACAATAAATAACAGAGAATTCAAAAATAACAGAGAGTTTACCATTCATTCAGATAGACACATAACCACACACATTTGAGACAATATATTCCTCTGTTATATTCATCCAAATGGAACTTACATACATTCATACAATATTTCTTTGTATCTCCCAGCTAATCGCCTTACAATGGAAATCTACACATTAGATTCAGTAGCCTCCCCTCGGCAAAAATACAAAGCTTTATACAAAGAGACTCTCTTGAGTTCTTCCCTCCAACTACTCTATGTTATCCTATCAGAATTAAATGATATCAACTACTTATTATTTATTACAATAAATATCGAGTTAGACAGATAAGAGCACAAACTCTAGATATATACTACGATCTGATTCATAAAACAAAATACATTCCCCATCGATCTTATGCGATGGTTCAACCTCCGATCATTAAATATGTTCATAACTCAAAAAAAACAATTGTCAGTTATTATATTAATACATTTATCTTTGAAATTAAAAACATTTCAAAATATGTGCTAGTGCGCCCAGCTGTCGTTCACACTTGTGCTTTGTTGGCGATGCTCCTGCATCAATAATAGTCAATTTCTTCTTCTTTAGAAAACACTTTGGAAACTAATCAAGTCTTATGTCTTTCAACACTTACATTTAATGCATACTTATTTTTATACACCCATTTACATCTTACAAGTTTTCTTCCTTTAGAAATAGGTACAAGATCCCAATTATCATTCACCATTAAAGAATGATATTCTTCATTCATTGTTGTGCCCCAATTTGGATGTCCAAAAACTTTTGCAAATGTTTTTGGATCATGAGTATCTAAAACTTAAGTTGAAAGAGAGAAGGCTTGTAGTAACTATGAGTGTGTACGATGACAATTTTAAGGATCACCAACAAGAATATCACCAGATGTTTCTCATGTTGTATAGATCCATATAAGAAGTTGTGGTGTTGGTGTAGGTTCATGTTCAATGGAACCAACTAGAGGAAGATGAGCAAGGAGAGGTGTATTTTCATCCTCGTTGTCATCATCTAAAGAAGAAACCCGAATAGGAGCACTAGTAGAAAAGTTGGGAATAAAATATGGCACAATCGTTGAAGATGGGTCACAGGACAAATATGGCACAACTATCAAATTAATCTTGCAGGTTGAGAGACCATCATCGAACTTAAATCTCTCATAATAATAATCTCATTGGAATAAAGTTGAATAAGTCTATATCCATTTACATCTTCAGAATATCCAACAAAAAATCACTTCTCACTCTTGGGCTATAATGCTTTCCTCCATGCTTTATTACCAAACACACGAAAGTGAAATACATTTGGTTTAATTTTACTCCATGCTTCTCCTAGTGTTATATATTTTAAATCCTTTGTGGGAGTCCAATTAACTCTGCAATTTGCACAATTAATGGCTTCAAGCAAAAATGAGGACTTAATCCCTTAGATTGGATCATGTAGTTTGTCATTTCTTTCAAAGTGTGATTCTTTCTCTCAACAAAACCATTTTGTTGTGGTGTATATGGAACAATATGTTGCATTTGATTTCCATGTATAGTGCAGTAAATTGTAAATTTGTTGTGAACATACTCACCTCCATTATATGTTCTTAACTTCCGAAATTGATGTCCAAATTGTTTTTCTACAAGGGCCTTGTAGGCCAAAAATATGCCAAAAACTTCACTATTATTTATTAAGAAATAAACCCAAGTGCATATAGAGAAGTCACAAAAAATATCTCTCAAAAAATCTCCCCAACTCATAAATGCATCTTTCTCTAAAAAAATCTCTCCAACTCACAAATGCATCTTTCTCTCAAAAAATCTCTCCAACTCACAAATTTGTGGTCTTTGGCGGAAGTTCTGGGCACTTATTTCTTCTCACCAAACCACAATATATCCTTTCAATGTATCAATATTTATGGACCATACTCAAATAGGAAATATTTATGGCACAAAATATTTCACTCTCTTCTTCTTTCCTTCTGAAATCTAATCATCTGGGGGGACCTAAATTTCACGTTGGGCTCAAGTGATATTTGGGGCTCCTTGGCATAGGTTGATCCACTAGCTGAATTTTTCATCAAAGGTCTCGAAGACTCAAAGTTTCTCAACATACAACCAATTAAGTATGTTCTCACTTGGTAAAACATGCACTCTGGAGACACCTGAATTACCAAGTGCCTCGATATTTTTCTCATCTATGAATCCTTCATGCATGGAAAATTTCATTTCCGCCAATGGATCTCTTCTGGTGGAGTCTCTGACCACTCCCCTATTATTTTTTAATTCACTCGTGATCTAAAGAACCCCTTCAATCCCTTCAAATTCAACTCTTCATGGTTGGAGGATCAGAGATTTATAGACCTTGTAAAGGAAACTTGGGTGCCATACAATGACTCTCAGCCTGACTCCCCCCCATTACAATTCTTGGAAAATCTAAAGAGAGTAAAAAATGATACTATAGCCTGGAACAAGGAGTAGGAACAAAAGGAAAATCAGGCCTTACATGATATTGAACAACAACTTAAGATATAGATGGACCAAGAAGTGGATCACACCTTCAGTGAGGATAAAAAAGCACAGATTCTCATCATGGAAAAACAAAAAATCAACATCCTTTTAGACAGAGAAAAGGAATGATGCCTCAAAATCATAGCACTCTCACTACAAGCTAGAGATGAAAATATGAATTTTTTCCATCATTCAAATGGTAGAAAATCCAAAAACACAATACGGTCAATTCAGAGAATAGATGGATTGATGGCCACAAACTTTGAGGAATTGGCAGATGAAGGCATATCATACTTCCAGAACCTTTTCAAGGAAGATCAATGATCTACTATAGACTCCATTCTAAGGTTTTCTAGTCTCTTCCCTAGCGTTGTAGAAAAATAACATAATGATCAACTAATGGTAGAAGTGTCCAAAGAGGAGCTTCAGAATATCTTAGACAACTTCCAGAAGGACAAATCCCTGGGCCAAATGGTTTCCCGACTGAATTTTACACTGACACCTTCAACATATTAGGGGATGATCTTCTCAAAACTATTGAATAATCTCGATCCACGTGTCAAATTTTGGGCCCTTTCAATACTACATTTATATCGCTCATCCCAAAATCAGATAATCCCCAACCCTTCAATCATTTCCTCCCTATATTCCTTTGAAATAGAATATACAAAATTATAGAAAAGATCATTACAATTCGCATAAAGGATATTCTTTCTTCCAATATTTTTGAAGAACAATTTAGTTTTCTTCAAGGAAAACGGATCCATCAATCCATAGGGCTTGCTCAAGAAGGATTACACTCAATACACACTGAAAAAAAAGGCAATTGTTTACAAAGTGGACCTAGCAAAATCATTTGATCGCGTCAACTAGCTCTACATCATACTTATTCTTATACATATAGGCTTCTCCCACTCTTTTGTCACATGGATTATCAATTGTATATCCAACACATTCTTCGCCATTCTCATCAATGGATTTATATCCCCCTTCTTTAAGGAAGAAAGAGGAAAAAGGAAGGGTTTCCCCCTCTCCCCTCTTGTCTTCTTATTGTTGGAAGAAAGTCTAAGCAGACTCATTACAACTGCAATATCACAGGGTACATTCATAGTGATCCGAAAAGATATTTTAATGACTGTGGTTGAGTTATTTTTGCATGTGTTTATTAACCATTTAGGAAGCTGAGTGAAAGAGGAAGAATTTAATGAAGAAACATAGCAACCATAAGACAGTATACATATCTAAACTGAAGCAATAAGAACAGAAAACCATAACAAGAGAAGTGATAACGGAGTTCGGCAAGGTTGCCTACGTCTTTGGGCCTTTTGTCTTAGTGGGGGAGGCTTCTTTATTTATGTTCAAAGCTCAATAAGTACATTGCAACAATTCCATAAGGCTACAAGACTGATCTAGTCATGTTCTTCCAAATCTCTAGAATCCAGCAAAAGAAACAGCACACAAAACGGATGATCGAAGCTCCCAGAAATGGCCCACAAACGGCTACTCCTCAACAGCTTCCCTGCATAAAAATGGCTTTGGCTTGGCTTCCCTTCATCATAACTCTTCTCTGACTGTCCTCCATGGCCTCAAACAAGCCTGGTTTTTATAGATCTGAAGTTGGTTATCCATCCCCAACTTCCTCCCAAAATATGGGCTCAAAAAGAGCCCAATATCTCCCAATAATGGCCAAAATCTTCAACAACAGGCCTAAAAATCATAAAAAATCCCAAAGCATAGGTAAAAACCCACTTTTTGTTTAATTATAGGGCTTAGCCCCCTTGAATGGAATGCTCTCCCCCTCAAATAAGGTCACATGGATATATATGTGTCCAAGCGCCAGCCCATAGGGCTGTGCACTAGCCCCTTATCCTGAAAAATTGGGTCATGTGGTAAGAAATAATAGAACCACGTCCTATAAAAATGCGCCCAAACTAACAAGATTGAGTTGGGTCACATGGAGAAGACTGAACCCTACGAAACCAGGGTCGTTCCCCGTGCCTAATGCTTAGCACCCATGATTAACCATAGTGGAGCACCCTTTTGGTTGACGGGACATGGCCCACGCTAGTGGTTACGTGGCTTACATCCACCACCGGGGGCTGGGGCTAAGCCCCAGCCCTTCCCCCCATCCATTTTCATACAAATGGAAATTTAAATACATTTTTTATCATATAAATAACAAGAAGAAAATGTGGGCACGTTGGTGTTTGAACCATTCCTCAAGGCCCGAGCTTGGCCATAGGTCGTGGATTTAAAATCCCCCCCTAAAATTTTTTAAACTTGCCACTTCGTTTGATGATTGGGTTACACGCGTCTGCCCATGCCTGGGCCACGTGGCACCACCATATTTGTCCAACTATTCACCACGTGTCCAATTCTTATTGGGTCTATCATCTGCCCAGTCAACCTTGCAACTTGCCACTTCGTTTGATGACTAGGTGCCACGTGGCTGCCCATGCCTGGGCCACGTGGCACCACCAGATTTGTCCAAATATTCACCATGTGTCCAATTCTGATTGGGTCTGTCATCTGCCCAGTCAACCTTGCAACTTGCCACATGTCACCTATGCCACTGCCACGTGTCACCTCCAAAGAGTGCCACGTCACCTTTTGACTGTTGACTTTTTTTCACTTTTTAGTTGTTTGGGAAAATGGTCAGAGTGCGATAACTCTCGCATACGGAGCCTGTTTGAGAAAGTAAATATATCGTCGGAATCATCACAACGAGACGGTCTCAATGGAATTGGTTTCGGTCGATTCTGAGAACTTTCATTTTTTAGCCTTTTTTAGCCCTGTCAGGCTCCTGGATCCAATTCTGGATCACATAGGCATACAGATATCCACATCATGTTACCTCACTCATCTCCTCTTTGTAAATGATATCCTCATCTTCTGCAAAGGAAAAAAATTATACTTTGAAATACTTAAAAGCATTATTCACTCATTTTGTCTTTCAACAAGGATGCAAATAAATATGGGGAAATCATCTCTTCTATCTTGGGGCCTAACTGACCAAGACAAAAACCCGGCCTCAACAATTTTGAAAAATAAATCAAAAATCCTTCTGAGGGCCTAAAACATTTGGGTTTTTCCATCAAGGCAATTGGGTATAAAAAGATTCGCTAGTCCTAGCTGCTAACAAAAGTGGTAAAAATGATACATTCATGGTGTAATAGGTGGTTATCAAGAACCAGAAGATTAGTATTTCTCAAATATATCATTGAAGAAATTATGCTTTATTAGACTTCAATAGCTTGGGTCCCAAAAGGAGTTTTGCACAGGATAAACAAAATGGCTCTTTGATTCCTATAGGATGGAAAGGATGATTCTAGACCCTTGGTACTGAATGAAAGTCTCTAAGCCATTAACTCTCTCTGAGATCGGTCTTACTCTTAGTATACATGCTCCCTCTAAATCTTGACTCCCTCTAAGTCTATATAATATTTGGATCCATATTCTCCCTCTACATGTGATGACCTCCTCTGAAGTCTAATATTCTATGAAATTTCCTCAAGAGGTTGCTCCACCCTACTGGATCCTAAGGGCTGAATCCCTTTGAACTCTATCTCCTTCTGAGCTAGTACTTAGTGGGGTCGCCTGCCTCACCACTCGTGGATCCATCTTCTCCTCCTTGTGATATGGCTCATCAATTCCATATATTTGTATCCCCTTTCCATCCTACAAATTATCATGAGACCATGTTGGTCTCTTCATGGTCACTACAATGATTATGGGTAGGCCCTTTTGTCTCTACTGACTCTTCCTGATGATATGAAGAGTGATCAATTGAACTAGAGGGATATGTAAGGTCATTTTCGAAGCCTTCTATTCCTTACAATCAATCTCTATATGAGATACTCTATATCCCACAAAAGTGCCCTTCTTTCTAGAAGGTTTTGACTTCGTCCTTTTCTGCTTTGGTACATGGATGTACATTGTCATGTATACAACTTTATGTCAGGATAGTCTGCTCCATGTCTCAATTATAGACTATCTAATAGGTTGCCTCCTGCAACCGTCATTATAGCTCCCTCTCAGAGCTATCACCTGTGACCTTCCTAGAACAAGAGCAACAACAAGGGAAAACAATAGACAAGAATAATACTCTTATAATAAGAACAATAGTAAAAGCAAGAACGGGAACAATCGTCACAATAGCTCCTTCTCATAGCTATCACTTGTGATCCACCTAGAACAAGACACAAAACAAAAACACAATAATAAGAAATAAGAACAACAATGTTCTAGTGTTGTGACCAATCATTATTCCATGGTAACCTGCCTTAAATAAGAAACAACAACAACAACATCTCCACGATAAGCTCCATGGAATTTACAAGATAACATGCCTGGAACAAGGTCAACAACCAAGAACATCTCTTAAAGGAGATCAATTTATCTTGTAAACAAGTGCATCATTAATATTGAACAATGAGATTTTACTTGATGATCATAATACCAACAATATTCAAATGTTACTAAATATTTTATAGCAATAGTACTTGGCAACAATAGACTTCTAAATATTGGTGTTCAAGTTACAATACTTACTTAAGTTATAGCAATATAAAATATCAAACTTGATATGAAAAGATGATACACAAACCTGGAGTCTAGATGCTACTATCCCATTTGAGTTTTTCTATATTGTAGGAGACATCGTCATTATTGCCTCCAACTCTTGGGCTTCCTCTGAGTGCACTAGATCTAAAATCCTTTTGGGTCTATTGTCATGGCTTGGATAAATGTCATTTTTCCAAGTGTATGTCTCATGCAAACACCCTCATATTATATACAAGTACACCATCCATCTTTGTCTTCTAATATGAGACATTACATCAATAAGAAAAAGTTAGAAATCTGAATCGGAAGGTTCAATGTCCATGAAGATGTCGACAAGCCTAAAACCCTAAAAAAATTAATTTTGACATAAATTCAATCTGAGAAGTGCAATATGTGCACTGAAGTAGGGAGAGTTGATCAGTGGTGGAGCTTGTCCCAATTGAATTTATAACAAGTGATCAACGATCTTGAAAAATTAAACTGTGCAGCGGAAAATTGCATGTGCAGTGGCAAATCTCAGCAATGTGGCAAATCTCACAATCTTCCTTCCAACGATTAGATTGTTCTAAAGGAAACTTGCTCTGATTCCATGTTAGATTTTCATTAGTTTTGTTAACATTAGATTTTCCATAGCATTTTTTATGTTTTTTTAACATTCAATAATCATATAATAAAATATATAAGCAGCAGATGAACAAGCACAAGAAGACACAAAGATTTATCTTGGGAAAAACCCAACCGACTTTTCTTAGAGAAAATATTCCAATATAACCATGAACAGGCTCTAATCACAAGAGAAAATCAACAATGACGAACCAAAAACTTATCTTCTCTTTGTCAAACCATAGCAAGGGTAGACAACTGAGAAGCACCACAAACCTGGTGCAAGATAGGCGCATCACTAAAGAAATATAGTGCACCACAGAACTGGCACAACTGGAAATCGGTAACAACAATTGCAACTGCAACTAGCAGGAAGAAACTAGCACGAAGCGACTAGGAATCACCACACAACCTTAACACAAATACTCCAGAGGTAGCACACAATAGAAACCACCAAGAGCCACCAAGAATATCCTTCCCCAAGTATGGTGCACTCTCCAAGAGAACCAGAAACCAGAAATAGTGAAATTGTTGCAACTGCAACTACAGCTACCTAGTGCGTGCTCCAGAAGGAGAATTGCATGTGTGTACAAATGAACTGACCCAAACTTGTATTTATACTAATTCGGGTGCATGTCTAGGTCCAACTTCTTATTCTAGGTCTTCAAGTTTACTTTATTATTTCTATGGGCCGACTTCTATTCCTGGAAATTATATTTTCACTTTATTATTATTTCATGTGGGATGACTTCTCTTCTGTGGTCTTGTATTTCACTTTATTCTTTTCTGGGGTGTTCTTCAACTATTCAATGGTCTTCCTTTGACTTCTTTGAATCTTCTTCTTCTCTAGGAAAAGTTGTCTAGGAGGAAAATAACTCCCGCAACTACCAAAACATCAATAGTTCAGGAGGTCAATCTTGCCTTGTTCTTCATTTTGAAACATTGCAATGGATTTTGTCATATTAGTAAATTGAAATATGTATAACCTAAACAAATTAGGGAACTCATATTTTGTTATTGGAAAAAAAAATGCAACATCTCATTGCCTAGTTTCAAATCCTTGATTTGTTTTAGACATAGAGTTTGCAACAACTTATTTGTCTGAAGCATCCAATCTTTGTATAATAATGATCCAAGAGGCTCCCCAGGTCCAGAAAATGCTCAAAAATAAAAGTTCTCGTAATTGAATGAAACCAATTTTATTGTGACTGGCTCATCGTGTTGATTTTGTCCATATATTTACTTTCTCAAATGGTCTTCGTATGCGAGAGTTATCACACTCTGATCAGATGCTCAAACAACTAAAAATTCAAAGGTCAAACTGGCAAAAAGTCAATGCTAACGTCAGCATGACATCACCAAGCTATCTTCATTATGTTGACGCGGTAGAGGCAGGTGGTGACATGTGGTGTGCTGACTAGGCAAGTATAGAAACCGTGGACCAATACAGTGTTGACATGTGGCATGTGGTTGGTTTAATGTGGAGGTGCCACGTGGCACCCCATCGTTGGTGGTTATGTTAAAAATTTTATAGAGTTCATGAGAATGGAACTCGCGACCTGCAATAAGAGGGAAGCACCTTGAGGAATAATCCGCTACCAATGAGCCAAACATAGAACTTGTTAATACAAGCCTTACAAATATACTATAAAGGGTAACGTATTGCTATGTGGGGCGGAAAAGGGTTGGGGATAAGCCCCAGCCCATGGTTATATTATGAAATGTGACCATTGATCAACAAAAGGGCGCGGGCACCTTACTTTACACCACCAGCGTGCATCTTATGGCACCCTCCACCATATAACTCGGAGCTAGAACCTTGGTGTTGGGCACGAATTAGGGACGTGGTCGCATGTCGAAGTGCCACATGACCACATGCAGGGAGTTAGCATGAATTTAGGGCCAACGCTTAGCCCTTTGGGCTAGAGCTTGGCCATATGAAACTCATGTGACCATTTAAAAAGGGCGTGTGCCTATCCCAATGGGGCTACTCTACATATTGTTTAATTTTTGTTACAGAGTGGGTATTTTTACTAAAGTTTTGGCCTAGAATTGGTTTTTTGAAGATATTTTGGCCATTTAGAGGGGGATTTGATCCCAAAAAGAGGCCAGATCTTCAAGGGAAGTTGGGCTTCTCTTGTTGAGCCTAAAAATATATATAAACTAGGATTTTTGAGTTTGAGAGGTAACTTTTTGATGCAGGGATTTTGAGGAACAACATGTGTTTTTGGCCATTTCTCATGTTTTGAGAGGCATTTTTGTCATGTTTTTGAGAGGATTTTTATGAGGCATGTATGTATCTGAGAAAGGAGGTCTCACACAGCAGATCTGAAGCATGTTTTGTAACAACAAAGAGCCAATGTAAAGAGAAATTGAGAATTTGAAGAGCAATAAAGAGGTCCTCCACTTGGAAGCGGGCCTAGAGACGTAGCCAACGATTGGTGAACTTCGTTAACAAGTTCTTGTCTCTATTTCTTTTTATTGATTGTTGTTCTCTTCTCTAAATTTGCAGCATGGTTTATAATGGATGAACTCTTTAATCATTAATGAGCATCAAGTAAAAGTCATAATTGATATTCCGCAACAAATAGTAAAGTTTATGTATTTCGCATTCTTATCAATCCGATGCATAAAATACAATAAACTTAACTTGTAATTTGTCAGTAAAACCTATCATTTTTGGATCAAATAAGTAGTTAAATAAGTTTCACATTAAGGCATAATAACTAATACAAAATTCTTGCAAATGTAGCTTCATCACTCATGTCATATACTAGTCCATTGCATTTGAAAAGTACATAGTAGTGAAAATGATGCAATATATTGTGAATGACTACGTGCCCCAACAACTAAGGTGTATAACGATTACTCCAAAGGCCATTCAAAATTTGGAATTCTGACCTAAGCATGAATTAAATCAAATTCCTTAAAACAAAGTTCTTGGATCCATAGTTATCTCATTCGAGCTAAACCTTTCATTGAGTATGTATTGTGATAAAAAAGGACAATTCCTGAACTTGCTTTGTAAATGGAACTTTTAAACAATCCAAACAGGGCACATTTGTTTATGGCATTTTATATGAGAATGAACAAATCTAGAATCAAACTAATGCCTAGAACCCCACATATGCATTATATAGTCTTTGTGCATTTTGCAAGGAAGGGGTGCAATGCCAAAAAGAAATATTCAAATCACCTCTTTTAAAAAAATTAAGGAATGCATACGATCAATTGATGGGCAAAAAAAATGAAAATAAGTAATCTTGATGCCCTTTTTCACCTTTCAAGTAATGCAATTGAACTCGAAACCTTATCTAAAATATATCCATACTTGGCCCTCGGTTCTTATATATATTTTTGTTCATTTTTTCTTATGGATGTGAGAACGGGGCTAGCACTAGCATACAAAAGTCTCAATCCTACATATTTTCCAATTGAATTGAGTCGGTGGAAAATAAAAAAAAGGGAAAATCAAAATCACTGAACAGCTACTAGAAACTACTAAAAATGAAATCCATGGAAGAAAATAAAGAGAATAAGGATAAGTCCAGATAATTGAATCATTCATAAAATTGAAGTATAAACGCATTATTGGCATTGACCATCCAATTAGTGAAATTGTACTCAACTAGTAGAAACTAGTAGTGTGTAACATGTTGGTGGAATGTCAATAATTGTAGCAATAAAGATCAAAATTAAGAAGATAAGAAATAGAAGAAATAATCCTCTCGTGTGCTCCCAAAATACTTCTAACAAGAGCTTTAAAATATGGGAAAAAACAGATCATGAAAGGAAAAAAATTGTCAAAATTTAGAGAAATATGAAAATGAGAAGAAGTAGCATATCTTTTTCTCTCACCCATAGTCTAGAAAAGAGGTAGCTAGAGAAACCAATTACATAAATCTAACTAAACAATCAAATCTATTGAATTCCTTCACTTGACTCTAGGAAGGTATAAATTTTCAAGTTAAAACTTAGGCAGTAGTAGGAAATTTTGGAGTGAAACATAAGGGTAGACTAGAGTAAAAAACTTCATGGAATACCAACTCAAATAGCTACTATAATTCCTTTCTTTGTCAGTAAATTTTAGCTAAATTTGTAAGCTATTTTTTTTATGTACTTAACAACAGTGTTGTTAGATTGGAGACTATTTTGGTTGGTTATTTTGGTGCTTGTATGTAATCAATGAGAATAGACATTTTGCACGGTGCAGTTTTCCCACAACAATAATCCCAAAGGATTTTTCATCCATGTTTATTTCTAAGAATTAATGACATTAGTTTATGATCTTGGAGTACAAAAGTATGGGATTGCCTATTGATAATTATATGTAACAAAAAGTGAATCATGTAGCTTGGTTTTTCCATCTAGTAGTTGGTTGAGTGCTAGTGGTCTCAAGTGGTGACAATATAAGAGTCTTATGCTTGGTGTGAGTTGAAACAAATAAATTGCATATTGAAATATTTCAATTTGATTAAATTGATCACTTGTGCATTTTAGGTTCATCCTCTAACGGATGTGAATGTGTTATATTTGTTTGTTCATGAATAGTACATACTTCTTCATGTTATACGTATAACACAAGTAGCCTTAGTTGCATGGAAGCATATTTCTCAAATACCTTGGTTGAATCAAACTTATGATAAGTGTTAAAGGAGGACAAAACAATCAGTGGTAGGAAAAGTTCCAATCTTTGATTTCTTTATGTCAGGACTCAAAATTCAATTACCATCCAAGTAGTGCATTGAGAGTAAACTTTGTTTTCTTCTAGTGTATAAATGTCTAGGTTGAGATTCTGAAGGAAATGAAGGCTACTTAAAGTTGTGTTTTGTCATATATTTCCTAGCTCGTCTTTTCAGAAAAAATGCACACATTTTTAAAGACATTTTCTCCTACATATATTGGCTATCCAAGCATCAAAAGACGCTTATGATTTTTCCTTTTGAGTATTCCAAGAGAGATTGTATTACAAAAACAATGGATTTTTCCTTTCAAACATCATTACTTTGTTCATGGGTCCTGGTTTAGAAGTGAAGATGGTGAGATATGAGGCCACTCACCAAGGTTCAATTTTCCCCTAGGTGTGAATATGCAATTGGGGTTAGGTATAGGTCCCTGTTTGAACCAAGTGCGAGTCCAAGGTGGTTTCTTGATGGAAGAGTACCACTGATAGAAACTTAGCCCAACAAAATTGCCTTATGTTAGTGGATTTATTACCTACAAGTTTTCAATTTATTGCATGTCTATTTACTCCTAATAAAATTTTAAGGAAACATTACAATTAGTATTTGGATCAATTTTTGGGTTTTTTCTTTATTTCGAAGGCCAATTACCCCATAATTGAAGGTTTTTAAACATTGTTCCTTTCTAAGGATAAACAACCAAAAAAATTTGATGATCCAGCAGATGGGTGTAGATGTTGAATTATTAAAATTGTGGCTTTCAAGGAAAACAATGCTCTCTTGCAAATGGTGAGTTATGTTCCAAGTCACATGAGAGGCATTATCTCTGAAAGTTTGATCCCTCTCCCCAAAATTCCAAAGGGATAGCTAAAACTTACTATGCAAAACTAAGATCCCAGACCTCATTTTTTTAATCCCTAGACAAAGCCCCATGATAAGTATAAAACCCCTTATTAAGCCCTAGATATTGAATTATTAAATTTCCATTGTTATATTAGAAGGTCGGCTAGAACCCTACATTGTACCCTTTTCTACTATATATGTACCAAGGAGACCTAGTCTTAGGATCATGTTATCTCATCTTATGCATTGAATATATTGTAAAAGGAGGTTTCCCCCTCGAATTGAACTGTATTCATTGAATTTTTATCGTTCTCAAGGTGTTGGTTCATAACACAGTTTTGTAGGCAGCTCATACTACCATGTTTCCCCCAATTTTCCATCTGTTTTTGTCAATATTATTGTTATTTGGGGTAAGAAGATAGGGATTCAAAAAGATAATTATCGAGCAACAATTAAATTCTAAGGATAGAGGAAATTCAAACTTGGAATGTAAGCAAAGCTAGCTTGATTAGAAGAATGAAAAGAGAAAGGAGAAAGAAGATTTGTCTCATAAATACTTGCTTAAATGTAATGATTAATGCCATAGAGATAACTATTATTTCTTCAGTCTGCAACTCTATAATTTTGCGTTCCAATGTCATCAGCCTACAAATAAATATTCACCTGTGCAGGTGTAGGATCCTAGTAGTTGATATGATTTCAAGTCATACTAGATAGAGAATTCCAAGAAGGGAGGGTGCAGGTTCAAGGTCTTTCTAGCTGGTCTGAAACGAATTCAATGTAAGTCATTTCCATCTGCAGGGTTGTTACATCGTGGGTCACTAGTACGTCTCCCATTAGAGGTGGGGAGGAGTTCATTGACGAATGGGAATATCGTTGATGGGAGAGTTGGAGAAAATCAATCACTAAGAGATGTGATGGGGTAATCGATAGGAGCTCTGAAAAGGTCACCAATGCTATAGATTTATTTCCCACCCTAGGGACACATGGAGGACCTATTGATTTTTCACTATTGAGGAACACTCCTCTTACCTTGGGAATGTCTTATTTACATATATTGATGAAGGAGGCTATGGGATACTTCTAGATATCTAGAACTCAGTGAGCTCTGTGTTGAAACCCCCCCTACAAACAAGTGAGCATTCCCTTGGATATTCCCGTGATATGAGATAGACTGAAGGATAGACTACTACAAATTTTCCCCTAGATCTATTATATTTATTTCTATATATGCAAGGAGGTATAATGGCATATATTTTTTCTGGTAGTTCTCCTTACGTAATCATGGCTAATGCATCTCCATAGATCCAGCTTATGCAACCTGCTTATTAAACATAAGGAGACAAAAAATACTAGTCCTCAAAACTATTCAAGCATTAATAAATTCAAATCAATCTAGATCTAATCTGATCTATTGAAGGAAATAACATATATATCATCTATCATTGAATACAACAACATTGGAAGGGGAAAACCATGTAGATATATATTAATAGTGGAGAAAAATGTACATCAATCACTAAATACCTTGAGTCATGATTGAGTTTCTCCTTGACCCTTGATCCATATCCCCCTTAGCCCTCACATAAGCAAGGATAACATAATATGAAGAACAAATCATGTAGAAGAGCTCCTTTGAAATTTATGCAACATAATTCTAATGTAGATTCTTCCTCCTCTTACCTTTGGAACTCCTTATTTATATAGATTTATGGAGGAGGCTATGGGATGCTTCTAGATCTCTAGAACTCAGTGAACTCTCAGTGTATGAAAATTTCCCAAGCTCATGTCACGAGAGAAACAACCAGCCCAGTGTTGATATTTTCATAACTCATCAAATATATAAGGTGATAGGGGTGGTCACGGACTACAGTGATGTAACTTGTGATTGGTCATGTGTTGTCAATGATACAACCTACAATTGATCGCACTCTAATAGTAGTTTAGAGTGTGACCTCCCTCAAAAAATGTGAAATTTAAGGTAGAAGAGTGTGTCTTAGTAGGGAAACGTCAATAGGTCCTCCATCTTTCCCTAGGGTGGAAAATAAAGTTATAACAAATTCCCCCTAATGTGTGAGGTTAGAAGAGGAACCAATGGATAAAACACATTCATGAATTTCTCCACAAAGGTACTTGCACCGATAAGGGTTGTTA
>ML786695.1:68041-122530 GCA_009831015.1 Picea engelmannii | reverse complement strand
ATGTATTAATAATATATTAATGTCAATGGCTATTAGGATTATGGTTAGGGTTATTAGGGTTAGTGTTGAGGCCATCTTAGGGTTAAGGTTATCCCTATTAAAATTAGGTGTATGGTTATTTGTATTAGGGTTTATTTTATAATAACAATAAAATGATTTAAATTCAATTTAAATAATATTAATAAATTAATTTTAATCCATCAAATTGTAAATATATTTAATCTCGAAGAAACACTATAAATTTGTAAATGTATTTAATCTTGAGAAAGATTGTAAATTTTATCATTGTCCTTAGAATAGCATAATTCATCATTTGTAAAGTTGTAGATGATTTGCTATCAATGTTCTTATAAAAAGTATAAACTACTAAATGATTTGCTATCAATATTATTAGAACAAGTATAAATCAAGAATATTTACTATAAATATCCTTAGACAAGTATAATTCATCATCTGCAAAACTCAATATGATTTCATGTCCATATCTTTAGAACAAATAAAAATCATCATCTATAAAGTTAAAGATGATTTGCTATCAATGTCCTTAGAACAAGTATGATTCTAAGTTTTCTTCAATGTAATAAACATTCTAACAAGAGGAACAAAATCAATGTGATGAACAAAACCAAGTGTTCTAACATGAGGAACATAGTAATGTCGCAATGTGATGAACATAGTAGCATCGCAATATTACAAACATAGTAACATTGCAATCTCACAAACATAGCCATGTCGTTGCAATTTGATGAACATAGCCTTGTTGTTGCAATGTGACGAACATAGCCCCATTGTTGTAATATAATGAACATAGCCATATTCTCACAATGTGACAAACACGGTAGTGTCACATGACAAACATAGTAACATCACAATGTGACAAACATTTCCCTATCACTGTAATGTGACAAACATAGCCCCATCATCAGATTATGATGAACATAGCCATATTGTCACAATGTTACAAACATAGCCTCATCATCAAAATATGATGAACATAGCCTCATCATTGCAACGTGATGAAAACATTCCCATCACAATGTGATGAACATTTCTCTGTCATTGCAATGTGATGAGCATAACCATGTTGTCGCAGTGTGGTGAGCATAGCCATATTGTCACAATGTGGCAAGCATGGTAGCATCACATGACAAACATAGTAATGTCGCAATGTGATGATCATTTCCCTGGGATCACAATGTCATGAACATATCCCCATTGCCATATCGCAATCTCATGAACATATCCCCATTTTCATATCACGGTGTGATGAGCATAACCATATTGTCATAATGTGACAAGCATGGTAGCGTCACATGACAAACATAGTAACGTCGCAATGTGATGATCATTTCCCTATGATCACAATGTCACGAACATATCTCCATTGTCACATTGTGATGAAAATATCCATATGGTCGCAAGGTTACGAACATAGCCTCATTGTCACAATGTGATGAACATAACCTCATCATCGCAATGTGATGAAAATTGCCTCATCGCCCCAATGTGATGAACATAGGCATAATGTTGCATTGTGAGATACACGGTATCGTCACACTCTGACAAGAATAGAAACATCACAATTTGATGAACATAACGTGTCGTTGTAATGTTATGAGCATTATCCTATGCTCGCAATGTGATGAACATAGGCATATTGTCACAATGTGACAAACTTAGCCTCATCGTTCAATGTGATGAACAATGAATCATCATCGCAATGTGATGCAAATATCTTGATGTCATAACGTGAAAAACATTTTGAAATGTCGCAATGTGTCAATCATAACTCATTGTCGCAATGTGATGTATGCAACTCAATGTCGCATTGGGACAAACATAGCCCAATATTGCAAAGAGATGACATATTCCAATGCAAAAATGTGTTTGTGATGTGTTTATGATGTTTTTAATTCATTTTTTTATATGTTACATTAAATTCATTATATATATGATGCATTTGTATTTATGTTGATTTTTTAATTACCTCTCATCGAACATAAATTACATGTGTTTATGATGGGTTTAAATCAGTTTTTTATATGATGCGTTTAATTCATTCATATGTTGTGTTTAATATATATATATCTATGATGTGTTTAATTCATTATATATGGTAGTGTCACATGAAAAACATACTAATGTCACAATGTGATGAGCATTTCCCTATCATTGCAATGTCATGAACATATCCCCATCGTCACATTGTGATGAAAATAGCCATATTTTCGTAATGTGACGAACATAGTCTCATTGTCACAATGTGATGAACATAGTATCATCATCATCACAATGTGACAATAATAGCATTGTCTTCCTAATGTGTCGAATGTAGCCATGATGTTGCATTCTAACAAACATGGTATTGTCACATTCTGACAAGCATAGCAACGTCTCAATGTGATGAACATACCCTTTGGTCGAATATGATGAGCATTTCCCCGTAATCACAATGTGATGAGCATAGCCATATTGTTGCAATATGACGAACTTAGCCTCATCGTCACAATGTGATTAGCAATGCATCGTCATCGCAATGTGATGCAAATTGCCTGACGTCGTAATGTGAGAAACATTTTGAAATGTCGCAATGTGTCAAACATAACCCATTGTCGCAATGTCATGTACACAACCCAATGTCACAGTGTGACAAACATAGACCAATATTGCAAAGAGATGACCATTTCCCAATGTCACAATGTAACGAACAAACCTGATTCCAAAATGTGACATACCTATTCCAACACAATAATGTGTTTATGATGTGTTTAATTCATTTTTTTATGTGTTGCATTTAATTCATTATATATATATATATATATATAGAGAGAGAGAGAGAGAGAGAGAGATAAATACATATATAATGAATTAAACACATATAATTTATGATGGATGAGAGAGAGAGAGAGAGAACTTTTAATTACCTCCCATCCAACATAAATTATATGTGTTTAATTCATTATATATGTGTTTATTTCTCGACATCGCGGTGTGACTATGAAATACCTATTCCAATGCCATAATGTGACAAAACAAATCCCTTCGTCATAATTTGATGACCATAACCTTATAATGTCATGTGACGAACAAAAGTTGATGTCACAATGTGACGAAGAAAATCTGATGTCGCAATGTGATGAACAAAACATGATCATCATTGCAATATGGTAGTGCCATAGTAAATTGTGGTTAAACATAATCAATATGGCCAATCATACTCATATCCACAAGGTCAACGAAGGTCGTCTATGGGCATGGTCAACCATAATAAACCATAGTCAATCATGGTCATGATCAACCACACTAAACCATGGTGTAGAACAACCACAATTAACCATAGTCAACCTTTCCTTCCCAAAGTCAACCAAGGTCTACCAAAGTTAACCATTGTCATGGTCAACCATAGTCAACCATGGTCACTGTCAANCATGGTCATGATCAACCACACTAAACCATGGTGTAGAACAACCACAATTAACCATAGTCAACCTTTCCTTCCCAAAGTCAACCAAGGTCTACCAAAGTTAACCATTGTCATGGTCAACCATAGTCAACCATGGTCACTGTCAATTAATGTATTACTATATTGATACTTTAATAATGTATTACTACCTTAATAATGTATTTATTAATGTAGTATTACTTTAGAATTTTATTACTAGGTGAATGTATTACTAATTTTTTATTGTATTATTAATGTATTAATTTTTTTTTAATGTTTTAATGTATTCATACTTTAGTAATGTATTTATGTATAAATTAATTAAATCAATACATTATAGTATACATTAATGTATTAATTTCCTTCATAGTCATGACCATAAGAAACCATGATTTCTTGGTCAATCATAATTAACTATGGTCATTTTCAATAAATGTATGAGAACTCCTTGTTTGTGGGACAAGGGACCCACTTCGCCCAACGATTTGACTAGTAAAGTCTACAGAGGTATACATACACTACCCCTCTCTGGATTTGAACTTGTGACCTCTTAGGAGGAAACACGTGTTCTTAACCATTAGGCCCACTCACCCTGTATATATATTAATGCATTTATTAATTACTACATTACGTTATTATTGTATTAATACTTTAATTTATACAACCTAAGTGGGCTTAGAGGTTGAGAACATGTGTTTCCTCCTTGGAGGTTATAGTTTCAAATCCAAAGGGGGGTAGGGCATGTATATATTTGTAGTCTTTAATTGTCAAATCCGTTCATGGAGGGGCTCCCTTGTCCCACAAACAAGGGGTTCTCATACACCAATTTGGTTGCATGGAAGGTGTCCCTTGTTTCAGAAAAAAGGGAGTTGCATACACAAACAAAGGGGTCTCATACACCAACAAGGGGTGTCATGACCTTAAAAATTGATTATTATTATTACTATTACTACTACTTTAATAATGTTTTACTAAATACATTAAGGTCAATGTGTTATTACTTTATTTATTTGTTATTAATGTATTACTTTATTACAATATTAATACTTCAATAATGTATTTACTAATGCATTTAATGTATCTATTGAAGAATTTAATATATATACTTAATGTATTATTTTATTAGTGTATTAATACATTAGCAATGTATTAATTAACAATATATTAATGTATAAATTAATTAACACATTACATTATTTATGTATCAATTAATTTATATGTTACTTTATACACTAATGTAAATTAATACTTCAATCTATATATTACATCAATCCATTAATTTATCATTACATTATTAATGTTACATTACATTACTTAAATATCAATCAATGACCTAATATATATTTAATGTATTAAGACATTATTAATGTATTAATACTTTAACTTATACAATACTGTAATATTAATATATTTCTACTTTATTAATGTATTGATACTATAACGTATACATTACATTATTCATGTATCAATTAATTTATATGTTACTTTATATACTAATGTAACTTAATACTTGAATTTATATATTACATCAATTCATTAATGTATCATTGCATTATTAATGTATTAATATTTTAATTTATACATTAAGGTAATGTAAATATGTAAATATATTACTATTTTATTACTCCATTAATGTATTAATAATTTAATAATGTATTAAAATATTTTAGTAATGTATTTATTAATATATTTAATGTATTTATTGAAGTATTTAATATATTATTAATGTACGATCAATTAAAATGTTACATTAAACATTAATGTAAATTATTATTTTAATTTATATATTACATTTATACATTATTATTATTATTATATATTAAATTAATATAATAATTAATTAATACATTAATTATATATTAATGCATTAATGACTTTCTTAAGGCATATTCAATCACTTCATAAAAGTGGTTGATATATGTTGATGGGCATCATTTTTCACCTTTCTAAACTAATGAGGTTAATGGGCGGATCTTCTTATATCAACCATTTTTATAAAGTAATTGTTGCTAATATACAAATAACAAAAAGCAATATAACATCAACTACACAACCCTCCCTTGTAATATTATATTTATTTAAATTTTCAATTATTATCATTAATGTGCTATTATATCTAGAGAGTGTTATTGAAAAATAATAATAATAAATATAAAAAAATTGCATCAAACATCAATCCATTTTTATGATTCAACGGCATGTATCTGATATCCAATCATATATTCAAAAAAAAATCGAGGCAGAGTTTATGATTATAAAAGATATGGGAGTAACCATGCTTTAAGGAGGCCATTTCCTTTTATGATTATTGTCGTGCATGAGATAATGACAAAACCATAGCATATGATAATACGTGTATCAGAGGACAATCCCAGGATCGATCACAAAATCCGATTTGTGATTACTTTAAAAGGAAATAATATTTTCCAATCCACAATTATGTGTTCTTGATCCTAAAATTGTATGGACAATCCCAGGATCGATCACAAAATCCGATTTGTGATTCCTTTAAAAGGAAATAATATTTTCCAATCCACAATTATGTGCTCTTGATCCTGAAATTGTATGGAAAATTTCTGGGCATTCACTCCTGGGAATGAAGTCATTGGATATTTAAATTATCTTAAGGTTAGTTATAGTCCATTGCAACAGTTTAATAAATTCCAAGTGCAAAATGTCATTTTTTTTTAAGTAAGATTCTATAAAAAGCTTTTCAAAAACAAAAAATTACAGCATTAGTAGTTTAATCTAGACTGTAATAATTGAATTGCCTCGAGCGGAAACCAATTCAACCAGTCTTAAAGATCGAGAACCAGTGTATCAAGATATCATTCATAGGACAATGTCTAACCATTAAAGTAACATCGTCCCATGGGAGAAACCAATTTACTATTTCATCTAAGACTAACATAGTTTAAACCAAACAAAATAAGTCTAAAAGCGACAAGTGGCAACATAGAATCTAAACATCCAGTTGACCATGCAGAGAGACACTTGTGCCAATCAGGTTGTGGGCTTGTAGTGTGGTCACACGTCTCGGGAGGTGGCTTTGAGTGTCGGATATGTGTCTGGTGCTGCTTCCTCCTCCGGATTCCTTTGCGCAGCTGGTACCGGGATCGGTTGTTCATTCCCTGATGCATTTGGTTCCGCATCTGAGGGGTGGCACGATTCATGCAAGTCTGAAAGCATTTGCAGGAATTGTGTCCCCTTCCCATCCAAGATCTCCAGATGAAAACGCAGGTCGTCCAAATCCTTTCGCAATTCGAACACCATGCCTTGTAGAATTGCAAGGCCTTCTTGTATCTTTGAGCAGGCTACACAGTCTGTGCAAGAGTGAGGTTGCACCTATCGATGTCCATGGTTGGCGTCAAAACCTTCCCTCGGAGCTTAGGTGCAGAAAGCTTGGGTTGGGGGTGAATGGACTAGCGAAGGTTCATGGGCCGAATTCGCAGGAGAATTTGGGGGAACGACTGGAACTGGATGCGAAGAGGAGGCCAAGTGTGAAATTAGCCCTGGGTTGAAACCCAGAGAATTTCCAAATAGATCAAACCATTCGATCTTGCATGCATAGGGCAAGGAGAGGGGTGACAGACCGCTGAGGCTATGGTCAGACTGTGTCGAGGAGGTTGGCGAGGAGGGTGATGAACTGTGGGAGGGTGCAGGGGGGGGACAGAGAGCCAAGCGCAACCAATTTGGTTGCCAATCCGAGCTGCATTTGGATTTCCCTCTCTATCTCGACATGACAAGGCATGGTGAGGGAAAGAAAGCACAAGGAGAAGGTTAAGGAAGTTGAGGAGCAGCTGGAGAGAGCGCATACTGCTGGAGGACTCGACCGAGAGCAAATGAAGCTGCGAAGACACCTGGTGAGGTTCAAGGTGAAAATAACGTTGATGGAAGAGGACACACACGAGCAGATTAATGACCGAGCCATTTAATTGATCCATCGAGGGGACGGGAGGCCAGAGCCACGCGCACTAGGAGTAATGGTGCTCTTGTTACAATGGCTTTGTGTTAAATGCATGGCACAGGAGGGAGGGAGGGGAGGGAATGCGCCTGTCACGTGGTTGGTGCCATGTTGGTTGTCGCCTGTCCTTTCCCATTGGCATCTGGACGTCACTATCACCCCATCCGGGGAGTGCAAAATGTCATCTTTACTAAAGACAAATTTTAGTTTTAGTTTTCCAATATTAATCGTTGGGGATTCCGTGTATGATTAGTCTTTGTGGAAACAGTAGAGCTTAATCAATCAACAAAAGAATTTATGTAACTGCCTAGAATAATACCTATACAGAAAACGAAAGGCATCTTTGACCTATGGAGTCTGTAATTATGGCTCTAGATTTTGAATAAGTAAGAGACATTTTCATTGTTGTGCGGTGAGCTTGTCACTTGAGAAGTAGATGTTTACTGGTCCAGTTGAATGATGTCATGTAATTAAAAGTTGATTATGTTGAATTGATAAAGAGAAATGATCACCTCCCTAGTACTTTTCGAATTTATCTTTCTAATATTGTCTGTGTGTTGAATTTGCTTCCTCTTAAAATCTGTATATTTTGATTGTTGATTATGTACAACCTGCCCCATAGCAAACTTGCTTCCATTGTTTTTGTTTTTGTGCTCTCTGGTTATTGTAGCATGTTGTTGCATTAATTGGTATTAAGCCACATGTGATATTTTATAAAATCTTGGCAGTTTGAGGAATGTAATGGAATCCATTGCTTTTGTTTCTGTGCACTCTGGTTATTGTAGCAGTGCACTCTGGTTATTGTAGCATGTTGTTGCATTAATTGGTATGAATCCATGTCTGATATCTTATAAAATCTTGGCAGATTGAGGAAACTAATGTCATTTCAAAGATTAAATGTGTTACTTAAAATTTAATTTTGGCAAGAATATGATGCAATGCACTATACTAATTCACACCAAAACGAAATTCAATTTTCATATATGCGCTAGGAGGTGGCCTATGCGTGTGAGGCAGTTGCCCTAGGTTTTGAATTTTGCTTTTGGTTGTCGTTGTTCATTGAATCCATGGTCACCAAGTGCTTTTAATTTTTAATTTTTTTTAATATCTCTGTGTTTAGCCCCAATTCCATTTCTATTTTTTTAATATCCCTGCATTTAGCCCCAATTCCATTTTTTATTTTTTTTAATATATTTGCATTTAGCCTCAATTCCAAAGTAATAAGGAAAAAGAATTTTAATTTTAATTTTAATTGAACCTTATCCAATGGTGAAAAACTCATCCCTTTCCACCATTGGATCCAACCCTTTTGGACGAATTTTAACATTAATAAAAAAGTATTTTTTATATAATAACAATAATATAATTTTTTAAATTTTTCTTAATAGATATAGAAATTTCTCAATGAAATTTGTAATAACAATTAATATAATTTTTAAAATCTTTATAAAATTTCTCAAACATTTTTTATATGAGAATAATAAATATAATTGTTTGGATTGCATTTTTATAAATTTGTAATAATAATTAATATAATTTTTAAAATCTTTATAAAAAATATATATATATATATGAGAATAATAAATATAATTGTTTGCATGCATTTTTTATAAATTTGTAATAATAATAATATAATTTTTAAAATCTTTATAAAATTTCTCAATAAAATTTACATTTTTTATATGAGAATAATAAATATAATTGTTTGCATTGCATTTTTTTATATGAGAATAATAAATATAATTTTTTGCATGAGAATAATAAATACAATTTTTTAAATCTTTATTAATAGATATAAAAAAAAATTCCCTTCCTCTAATAAATTTGTTTTAATAAGATGTTTAAAAATAATTTTTTCAAAAGAATAATAATTATCTATTTATTTGAATTTTTATTAAAATGTTAAAAAAATTAAATTGTAATATAATTATTCATTTATTTGAATTTTTATAATAATATTAGAAAATTTCTAAATTGTACCAAAAACATTAAAAAATAATAATAATTTATTTATTAATAATTATCCATTTAATTTTTTTTTATCAAAATATTAAAAAAATTCTAAATTGTTAATAAGAGGATAATACTTAATCTAAGAACCACTCTAATAAGATCCAATCAATTTCCATTTACTTATTTACTATTTTTTATACTTAATTGTCCTTTATGTTTTTAATGTGTCATATATATATATATATATATATATATATATATATATATGAAACACACAATTACCTAAAGTATGAACTATATTGATCTAATCTAGACCTACATAATACATAATGATTTTGCAACCAAACACTATCACAACATACTAAGTTAGCAAAACTAAGAATAACAATATCTCATCATCTATAGCCCAGTTATCCCCCTCCTTAGAATAGGCATCAAAAGTTACAACACTACCTTTGTAGCCGTAATTATCTACATGACTCTCTAGCCACAAGTAATACATACAAGTCTAAGTTAGCTAGTATAAGTTTAGTGGAAATATTATTCTATCCTCGACCCATAATTAGAAATCTTAATGATCATATCTTATGGGTATTGGGTCTCATAAGATACTTATTATCACTAGCTCTCGAATGTGATTTGTATCAAATCAATCACGCTCATAACACATTATATAACCACAACTTCCACTAATATGCACTTATCACTAAAATATCATATGTTATTCAAAGTTACACATTCTCGAGTATTACACATCAAACATTTCATCCATTGTCAACTTTGCATGATCATTCAATAGATACATCCATTCAATAATCCATATCTCATCCTTATAAACACTCTTATTCATTATCTCATAATACACATTTCATATATTCAACAATTCACAATTCATTTTGAATAACCAATATTGGTATCCAACTAATTTTAATTCTTATATAATCAATTGTATAAGAGACATACATCACAAACTAACATTATCAAAAGCATAAATTGCATTTAAAAATACATAACCAATAAAGGTCATTAAGCCTCATCATTAAAATTGCATCTTGATATATCTATATTTTCATAACTAGAAAAAACAATAACATCATTTATCATTAATGTCTCAAAAATCATAAGATCTCAACATATGCAAAATGCACAAACACTAATCTAGCAAAAATAGTGATCATTACAAGCCCTATATTGTCTCCATGAGAAAATAGCTTATGTTTCCCATATCTTCAATAACCCTAACATAATATTTTAAGTACATTTGCATTCATCCATGGGCTTTAAAGTGGTAAGTGTTTCCTCTTCCTGGGATAGGAGGAGCTAACCTCAAGATAATAATAATCTCTTCAATAACCCTAACATAATATTTTAAGTACATTTGCATTCATCCATGGGCTTTAAAGTGGTAAGTGGGCTTTAAAGTGGTAAGTGTTTCCTCTTCCTGGGATAGGAGGAGTTAACCTCAAGATAATAATAATTTTTGTTTCCCATATCTTCAATAACCCTAACATAATCTTTTAAGTACATTTGCATTCATTTATAAGCGTTAAAGTGGTAAGTGTTTCCTCTTCCTCTTCCTAGGATAGGAGGAGCTAACCTCAAGATAATAATAATATTTGTATAATTTTGGATAGGAGGAGCTAACCTCAAGATAATAATAATCTTTCTATAATTTTGGAACATGAATTTTCTCTTTTTCAACAAGTTCAAACAATTAAAAAGACATTAAAATACGGATTTCAGATTTTAGGAGCTAAGTTAGAAAATACAATATTTTGCTTCATCACAAAGTCTTTGCAATCACTTAAGGTGCGTAGGTTAAAGGCCATGTAAGATAACCTCATATCTAAAATGGAGAATATATTTTTTAAAGGCCATGTAAGATAACCTCATATCTAAAATGGAGAATATACTTTGACACCTATCTGCTACCAAATGCTTTGCATTCAATCTTACACTCTCTCCAACAATCATGGAGTTTTAGTTTTTTGGTATGCAGGGCCATGTAGAGGATCTATGAATTCCATGAGCATCACAATCATCAATCAACTAGAAGACATAACAATATCTTATACGGAGAAGAAAGACCCCTGAAATTAAAATTTTGCACATGGGGAGATTATGCAATTTATCTATAACAAATGTGTTCCATACACACACTTAGAAATTGCATTTAACAACAAATGTAATAGCTTTAATATGTGAGTTTTATTAATTAAATAAAGCACTGCAACCTCTAGACTTTTGTGGGACAAGGAACTCCTTCCTTGCAGTGATTAGTCACATCTTACAACACTCATTGTAGCAATTGTGATGAGTGCCATAACAACATCCAATAAAATAGGTGACAATATAATCGTGTCACCTCTTTGCAATCTCAGAGAACGTGTTCCAGGACATTGTTGAGGGATCTTTGGGCAAGCCCCGCTGCGCTTGCCACTTCCCTTGAAATATTACAAATAATTCACATCAAGATCCCACAAATAGTTCACCAATATTTGTGTCAAAGTATTAGATGAAACACTGGACTAGTAGTTTTCCTCTACTATCTCTAGATACAACAATTTGTTATCCATCAATAGACCAATCAAGATCATCCATCCTTGCAAAAAGAACCTTGAATTCATATCTAATATGCTTAAATACCATGTCTCGACCTCCCAATGTGAGTTTTTGCGTGCCTTGTGCACCTTCCACACCCTATTTTCATTCACAAGTATGGTGCCCAAGAAAATTTTAAGGATCCATACATATCTTAAATAGTGCAAACCTTGGTGAATCTTACTATTTCTTCAAATGTCAACCATTAAATGTTTGGCGATATTTTTATAAAAATATCCAAATTTATAATAATTTTACATAGTTTCTAGAAAATTTTGGCAATTTTTATAGTAAAATATTTTTATCCTATCAAATTGAGGCGAATCATTTCAAAAAAAAGGGAAATTGGCGAATCATTTTTTGCAAAAAATATGGAAAATTATCCCATGGGTGAAATTTAACCTCTAAAATTTTCCTCAATGATACAACTGCCTTTATTTGTGTTATATGTGTGAAACTTTTACGACGTGTTAGATGTTCTCCTTAAATTGCAACTCTTTGACAATGAGTAATAACATGTCAGTGAATACAAATTCAATGTGTTACACCCCAGAGTCTCTGAAGCGTACCCTATATTTCTTTTCGCGAGACGTAACCACTCTAACATGTCGAGAGTGTGATGATCTCTTTGTATGTGGCCATGATGAGATTATTTTGATGTACAAATGTTGGTTAAAGCTTACCTAGATCCCCTTAGGTGGAAAGTCATGGCTTGTCTTTTTAGTCCTCATTCTCAGGGTGCTTGGTTTTGTTGCTCCAACCGACTACCCCTTAAGAGTTGGTAACTCTCCTTTGATGTTGGGAATTTATGTCCTTGGTAGGTATGCAAGCATTCCAAGGTGGAGCATTCTACACATGATTATCCAATTGCATATTTATTGAGGCAATATTACTTGCATAGCATAGATTTTGAGGCATTGGTCACCCTCTATGAGGCACAGACAAGCCATTTTCAATTGCATTGGCATCCTCTACACTCGCCATGTGTCAAAAGTCAGAGCGTCATCCTCTCTGAGGCACAGACAAGCCATTTTCACCTGCATGGGAATCCTCTACACTCACCATGTGTCAAAAGTCGGAATGTCCCCCTCCTTTGGCACTTTTTTAAAGTTTATTTTCTCATTAAAGGAGGCCAATTCCATTTTGGGGCATATCAAGAGAACATTGGGGCTCTTTAAAGCCTAATTTTATGATGTGGAGGCCACTTATGTGACTTGGCACTTGATGGAGATGACTTGGCACTTACCCTTTGATGTGGATGCATTTTATGATCACTTTTGATGGTTAGATGAGCAAAATTGAAGGAAGTCTACCACTTTTAAGGTTTATTTTGGCTTGGGGAGGGGTTGTCCCCCTTCTTGAGGTGGGCGTTGGAGATTGAGTGGCAAAGTGATTTTTCCTTGCCACATTTTGAGGCCCCCCAAGTGATTTAGAGGTGGAACGTTGTACCAAAGGGGCAAATCAACCCGCTTAGAAGATTTCCGCCATTTTTGTTTTGGGGGGTTTTATGACCCATTTTTTTTACTTGGAGGGTCACTCCCATGCTTCATGGAGTTGCCTTGACCTTAGGTATGCCCATGGTCAAGCTTTGGAGACATATTTCAAGGGTTTATGGACATTATTTGAGCATATTTTATCAAAGTCGTCCCCTTATGTGAGGGTTTCCACAATATAAAGCATCATTTAATTGTACTTTTGACTTAGTCTCCAATTTGTGTGGATAACAAGTCATTTTATTTTATTCCTTAGCCTATTTTTTGGGAATAAAGAGAGGAGAGGAGTGGAGAGCCTCATTTATAAATATAGGCACTCCTCTCACTCATTTTGTTGTGAATTGTTGAAGATTATTCTTGGAGCCATTTAATAGAAGATATTTATTTGGTCTATTTTTGGTGTCAATACTTGGAGCTCTATCTTTTCTTGGTTATTATTCTTGGCATATTTTTTCAAAGACTATTATGATTTGTTCAAGCTCTACATAAACTAGCAAGGTTGATCCATTGAGCAGATACACAACTACTTGGAGAGAGGACCTCTAGGATTTGTATCTCTTCCTTCCTTCCTAAAACAATTTGGTAAGAGTTTGTCTCTTGTCTTGATTAGTTTTTATGCTCATTGGCAAGGGTTTCAAGCATGGTTTTAAGTCTTTTGTTTATCTTGTTGGTGAAGGTTATTCCCTTGAGAAAACTCTTATTGTAGGGAATTGATTATCATGGTTTGTCTTGATTAGCAAGAGACTACTAGCGTTGTGGCCCTAGCCTCTAGTTATAATCCATAAACAGAGATAATCAATTCTTTGAGGGGCATACTTCTTGACCCCGTAAGCCCTAGGTGGAGGTAAGGCTATGCCCTAACTCCCAACATTTACCAACCAAAAACGCTAAAAGTTAATTCTTGTCTTTTATTTTCCAAAAAATACAAAAAAATATAAAAGATATAACCCGCCAGAAATATTTATTTTATTGTCTAGAACAAATCTAACAGATCACTTTTACTTTCTAGACATTTATATCCAAGGGTTTGTGCTAAATTGTTGAATTCCTAACTCTAGGAGGCAAATCAACCCTCTTAGATTGTTTTTTATTATCTTATCTAATGTCGTCGTGGTTGATTTAAGGTTTTATTCAATTCTGAAAATTAATTACAGCAACAAAAATCACAATTGTTGAAACCCTAGAGCTAGGGTTTAACCCTTAAAAGGTGAAAACTTCCCTACCCTTGCTCTTATTTCACTTTGAAATTGTTTACCAAGCTTATCCAACATATTCTAATGGTAAAAATCATCTCCAAAGAAAATCATTGCTTTCAGATTTTATTTTGGATATTTTTTGTGAAACCCTAGGGGGATTTGCACCATTTTTTGCAAGTTTGGAGTAATTGTTTAGTTAAATCTCATTTGTACTTGCATTAGATTGTTTATGGGTTATTTTTGCACTAATATATTTTTGTCCCGTCAAGGAGTACCCAAAGATCTTCATCCCGAGTTCTTTTAAGCACATTTGGATCACTTTTTATGGTCCAAATCTACAATTTCATGTGTTTTCTGTCAAAATCAGATTCTAGAACCTTTGGACAGCAGCTAGCTAGTCCAATTTACAGCCAACAATCAAGGTACAACTCAAGTATATCAATCACCCTTGATTTGTGCAAGATCTCTCTTGTGCGGTAAGAAATACATTTTACATTATTTAAAGAGTGGTTTTATAGTGTTGGTTTGTATTTTCTTATGTAGAATAACTCAAGTATATCAATCACCCTTGATTTGTGCAAGATCTCTCTTGTGCAGTAAGAAATACATTTTACATTATTTAAAGAGTGGTTTTATAGTGTTGGTTTGTATTTTCTTATGTAGAATATTTATATCAGATCTCAGCACTCTTATAAATAGCTCCTAACCCTCTCTGCATTTAGTGGTTTATGCCCTAACCCTTGGTTAGACATTCTTGAGGCATTTGGCTGCTAAGGCACTGATCTATCTAACATTGAAGTGTGTAGTTGGGAGGCTTGGTCTCTAGTAGTTGGCCTAAAGTGAAGGGGAGATCGTACTAAGGTGACAGTGTTGCATTTCCCATATCGTATTATCCCCACTAAAAATCCCCCAAGGACTGTTAGTTTAGGTGGTAWCAGAATATACTGATTATGTTGAACCCTCAACATTCCCCAAGTTGCAAGGCATGGGAAYGCAATTTTTTCTATGATCTATTGATTGCACTTAGCATTCCTTGCATCATACAATTCCCATTGTTCTACAATTAATTATAGGGGTAGTATTATTTGTGCCTTAGTGAATGGATGTATGCTTAKGAACACTACTTGCTAGATAACCTGCATGACTTCAAATAGCCTTGGGTGGTTCCTTGAGTTAATGGTACCATTGCTTAGTTATTTTGGTTGTGCTTCAATGAGGCTTACTTAATAATGTCATCATTGGTTGTGTTGTGGTACATCAAATTGCAATATAACACGACTCACTTTCCGCATATGTTAAGCTTCTTTGATAAAATGTCCCATCACTATTGTAKTTTGCTTTGCCATTGATGACTTTGATGGAGGTGTCAAGAAAACATATCATGATTGGTGAGTCTTGTTGCATGGATGCGTGAATGTCAAGTGATAATTGACAAAATAATTAACCTAGCTAAGAGTATTTGCTTGATCATTGCACAATCATTTAATAATCCCATTTTGGTCTCCTTTACAGAAACATATATATACTGTAAGTTTTAATATATCTGCACATTAAACTCATTATCGGGATATAATCAATGTCACCTATGGATTATTATTTTCAAATATACACATGAAATTAATTATATAAATGCACATACTTTTGTTATTTATAAATGACAGAATAAGTATAGTAATCTCGGTTCCTACTAGGAGTTCCATGATCCTAGAATAGCAAAATCCATGCATGATATGGAGACAATTTCGCTGACATGAGGAAAAAATATATGCAATTAATAATGACATTGTTAAGACTATTTGTTGGACTTTGTGGGCCACTTGAGCTATTGGAAAATCGCTAAGCTTGCATTGCACGTTCTCCAACAACGGGAAATTTTATTACATTTGAAGAGAAATAATGAACGATGTAGAAAGTATCTCTCTTTTTTGCCTTCTTTTCTCTTATTATTGTCTTCTCAACTTCCATAGGCGTTTGAAAGAACAATCAAGAAAGCAGAGTGAAACTTCATCGCCCTACATTGTTCCTACGACCTTCAAGCCTCCATAAACACTTAATATTTGATCCATCTTTTGTTATCTCCACGGTAAGGATTTCCATGCTCTTTCTTCACTATTTTCATTTTCCTTTGAAGATTTATTGCATCCTTGTAGAGGTTTATCGCATTTAATGGTTGTCATTCTTATGTTTTCTTGTGCAAAAAATGGGAAAAGAAGAAGAAGGAATATATCATGGATCTCAACACTTGGAACAGACACCTCCTCCTTGTTGGATATATACATTCTAAGACCTTTGTTCTTCGCATTCCCAAGAATCATAATTCCCGGGGAATCGACATAGTTTTTGTTTATTGAGTACATAGGTCTCAGTGTCTCTTGTTTTAATCAAGCACTATGAATGTTCATTTCCACAAGGAAACTTGGTACGATTTGCACAATGTATTATACCCACAAGTGACCCATATGTTAGTCTTCATGTTCCACTAGATACCATCAATGTCCATGCATGAGAAGACTTGAGGTTGATACAAGAAGTGGGCTACCAATATCAAGCAGCACTGGGAGAATTATTATGTCATGACAGGCTTAGCATCGTGGGTTTGAAAGACAAATTTCATTTAATGAAATCACCTTCTCTAATTGACTTAACATGATGTCAACGACCAAAGTGAATTTTATGTTATCTGCATTCACAAATCTATGACCAATGCACACTACCAAGCACTAAAGTTTAGCATCGATAGGCATAGCCTATGTGCATCCTCGGATGGCAGATGGAAATAGGATTTGAGTTTCCCCGCTACCCTTTGTGCTATGTAACCAAGGGATTTGATGCAAAAGTATGCTCATGTCCTGGAGTGCAAAAGAAGAAAACTCCCACTATACCAATGTGCATTTTTCTTAACGTGATCTCGGGGCCTTCAGGGCAATCCACTAGAAAGCAAGAGGCCACAATCTCAATGGTGGCTAGTGTTGCCCCTCAAGGGCGACTACTTCCAAACTACCCTCTCAAGATGAGCTCTCTTACTCATGTCTGCCAATTCCAGTGTGATCTTCCAGTCCTTCCAACCTGACATCATCCACGAGCTCCTTCATATAGCTCTACCATGGTATATCAACACGTATGCTTAACACTTCAGATAATATGTTCTTGCACAAATGGTACTTTGTGCTTCGTCTTTTCAGTATATGTGTTATGATTTCATGTGTGGGTTTCGTATCTAGAAGTGGTGTGATGGTTTCTACCCTTGTCATGAAAGTAATTAACATTGATTATATCTTATAACACTTATTAATGCTAATAATTTTATCATGTTGTCTCGTTTTACCATGGGGGGACATCTTGTCCTTAGATAAATGTTGTCTTGACTTAGGATTAAATGTTTGACTTAGGATTAAATGTTCTATCGGTGATCTAGTTGAGTAGTGTCCATATCCTAACCACATCTAACACTTTCCATCATTTCCCTTCACTACCATCTTGTTCATAAGAAGAAATACTATCCATGCTTATATTTGACTTTTCAAATGTCATCCAACAAGGTCTAAATGAAGAAAAATGTAAGCCAACGTCAAAAAATAAAGCCAAACAAGCTAGAGGTGAAGAGCAAGTGTTAAAAAATTAAAATTAAAATTAAGGGTAAAGCTATGCCACCTCATTAAAAAAAGTCCAACCCCAAAGTCCTATGCTAAAAAATGCATATAAAAAAAAGACTAAAAAAAATCAAATAAAGTGTAAAAGAAGTAATAAAAGGTGCCAAGGTGGTAACTCTAAGCAAGGCTCCCTCTTAAAAGGCTTGCAAGTACAAAGAATGAAGATTCCTAGCTCAAAAAGACTAGTTGAACTAGCAAAAAAACCTCATACATCATTAAAAATGACGTTGAGGGTCAAAATATAAAGTTTCTCTTCATTTTTTCATCAATTATTCATCAGCCTATCTCTAACCAAATTACTTAGGTAAAAAAGTATTTCCTAGACATTGACACATCTAACAGGGATTAAAGTTGTCCCACCATGGTAAACTTAAACAATTTACAAAATTAACCTATGTTAAGTTGCTAGAGGATATTGCTTAATGTTTGTTGTCTAATGACTTGTTTTGAAGCTTGATGCATTATTATAGGTGAGCACCCCACATTGAATCTGTGCACTATGCCTCGAGATCCATGTCATTGCCTTGGGATCCATGTACTTACATTGGGATCCATGTACCTATATTCAACCATCTCTGCCTACATTGGGATCCCTATCACTGCATTGGGATCCATGTACCTATATTCAATCATATCTAGCTACATCTTTATCATGTGGCATAAGACCTCTTCATAAGCTTGCTTTTACATCCAACGATTTGGTTTTCATATGCTAATTTAATCAACGTTTTGACATGTATGTGCTCACAACACCTCAATCTAATGGAACGATGCACCTTAAGATGAAACGATCTAGTGTATAGGCTGAATATCTCCACATGGATTGTTTCGCTTATGGTTTAAACAAAATCTGTGTCAAATGGTTTTGAAGGTTTGGTTCAATCTTTTTTGATTTTGGCTTGGATGTGCATGGCATAACAGCAACAAAATGTGCACAAATTCCACTCCTAAAATTCAAACTTAATACACACATTTGAGATATATTCTAGCTAAACGAATCTCTTGTATATCACTGATGTATATGTACAGAGCATCAAAACAGATTTAATATGCTATTTAACACTAAATGATCCGATCTGTGTTTATATTCAAGGGTAAATAAATAAATGCTATCACATAGGTTCATTTGAGTAAGCTTAGTAATCGATCTATCTTCTAATGATGGTTGGATGACACTTATATGACAATTCCGGTTTTAATGTATGGCCTGTTGTTTCAAATTTGCAATAACTTTCTTACAAATTGACATGTGGTTTATAAATACTTGTTTTCACAAATCTTTGGTCCCAAAGGAACGATATTGATGAAATAATATGTCCTCTAATCTGAAAGTAACTGTTAGATAGAAATCTGCAGCCTGGAACATTTTTACAGTCACTTGAATAAAGTTAACATGGACCAGATTTTCTCTGTGGATTAATTGGATGGGCTCAATAAACTTCTTGAGCATTTGTTTAAGCAGCACTTGGAACAATGAATTTATAATTGTGATCTGATTCCTGACAGCAGTCATCTCTTTGAGAAGCTTACCTAAAATTCGATTCATATCATTGTGGTTCAATAATTGCAATAGCAAGTTGTAAATTTACCCAACAGAACCTCTAAAATCCAAGTGGCGTTTATGATTGGGAACATGTTCTAAAGGTGTATTTATTAATTTATGTTTCCAGTTAATTGTTTGGATGATTTGCATCATACATTTCTCAGGTAACCTAAGCACTAAAACTGCTTTACATTGTCTGGTAAACTAAACAGTGACACATTTTAAAGTTCGTTGCAATTGGTACACAATCTGATAAATACTTGGACGTGTGAATGACTCTGCATACTCATGCTTGAAAATCTCGATGATTGTTTAGAAGTATGGTATTTTGGTTCATCATGGATTCATTCTAATGCTGGYTGTTGTGTCCATCTAATTTCTGAATGCACTTGGGCATCGTCCATCCTTTAAATATACACTTGTGAATGAGTTATGGTGATTACTTAAATCTTCCATGTACACTTCAAATCATTTCCTTTCAAGTGTATGCTCTAAGGGATAGAAATTGCAATTTTAAGTGTGTGACATATTTGCAAACCCATAACTTCTTGTAGGTGGGTGATTTGTGATTTTTAAGCTTCAGCACTGCCCTATGACTTGGATTTAAATCTACCACCATTACTTTGGGACACTACATACATTGGTAACAGCATTGAAGGGTGGTAAAACATTCACATATTCACTTATCTCTTGAAAGTATCACATCTTTAAAAAGTGAATCAATTTGATTGAATCAAGCACAATAATAATCAATCTAGTCTAAGTAACTCTCAATTGCTACAACTGATTGGGCTAGATAGACTCTTAGGGATTCCCCCCTAGGTTAGGGTAGCTTAGTTTTCCTTGGTCTAAAGTGTGGGGCAAGGCTACAGAGGTGACAGTGGATAGCTTGCCTATAGTGCCTCTAGGCTCTCCAGCCGAGTTTCAGACTTTTCCTCTTGGGGTAGAGTTTGAGAGATAATAGCTAGGTTGGAGAAAAGTCTCGGGAAGAGTGCATTGGTTCAAACTCTAACCTTATGAAGTCTAAGAGAGGTTCAACAAGGGCTCTGGCACAACGTAGAGCAGAGAAGAAGAGAGCTCTTCCCACCTTGGTGACCCACCCCATCAGATGATACAATGTTCTCGCGTCACCAAGTGAAAGAATGTTTTCGTGAAGCCATAGATAGTCCCACTGCTTAGTGTTGCGGTGCTCTCTATTCCTTCGAAAATGGGTTCTGACATAGGTTTTTGATCGAGCCAAGGTGTTCCCTTGCCCTCCTTAAAGTCTTAGCTTCCACAATAGAAAGGAAACACAATGACAAGTGCTCATATTCCCCCTCCCATTGCACCACACTTTTTGGATGCTCCGCCTAGCCTCCCAACTTCACTGAGTCTCCAAGGGGCAACAAATGCCTTCAAATATGTTGAAATCTAACTGTTGTACATGTCTTACCATTGTTGACATTCCCAACGATGACCCTGAGTTTGTGCTTTTGACTTCAACGATGAGTATTGAAAATGTGGCTCGTGTCATTGTTAGTGATACGTCTTCCCCTGAGAGCCACAAATCGATCGTCCTACTAACATGGGATAACCTCAAGGTGCTCTTTATACTTCTGCAAGGGGCAAGTCAAACTTTCCAACTACTGATGGAGGACTTGATGTTGTTGCAGGGGATGGTGATGATCCAAAACATTGCCCAACTATGACTAATGAACTCATTATTGACCCCACCACTGATATCCAAGATGAAGAGGACATGGATATTCAGTCGAGGAGGAGATCCAACAACTCTATTAGCGGCCATTCATATTGATGCAGGTGAAGAAAAAAGGAAAGAGGTTTTGGACACTATTGGCATTGCCTCTCAAGCTACAACACTCATGCAACAACCCAAGGATCCCCTAATTAGAGTTCGGTTGGTAAGCCTTGCACCCCTGATCATTTATCTACATCAGCTATGATTGAAGAGCTAGCACACATCGATAGTAATTCCAAGAGATGTTGTGGGTATACCAGGAAATTTTGATGTTGTGCAATACATCATTATTAACACTCAAGAGTGCATCCACATTGCCACTCTCAAAGTCATCCCTACCAATCAGCCAGATATCGAGGCACAAGGTCGTGTTAAACCATCAATGTACAGTGGCTAACCTCCGGCTTGGTGTTTTCCTATCGCCCACAAATTGGTTGGGTCTAAGAATGATGTAAGTTACAACAAACCAACCAATTATTGCCATCACAACTAGATGATGCCACTACTAACAATGACAACCCCATAAAAGGGGAAAATTAGCTCTCGCGTATGGCTTGGAGGAGGTACAACAAACATTCGCCTATATGTGGCCTAAATTGTGATAAGTTGATCCCTAATTAGAAGATTTCGTGCTCGATGAGAAACTCCATCTAATGCAACTCCAAGTAAAGCTCATGCCACAAATCAAAGTTCATGCAAAATAGCCTTGTTAGTGAACAACTCACTAGATAGGATTAGAAGACCTGGTGTTCAATGAGAAACCCAATAACACCCTTGATCATGTTCATACTTGGTGCAATTACACAATCAAAAATTTGATCTGTGATTAAAATAACAAGTAGAGCGAAGTTAAGGGGACTCACAACTCAAAGAACTTATGTCTCGAATTGATCCACTGATTACGTAGGGCCAATGAGCCAAAATGCAGTTGACCACAACTACTAAAAGTTGCACTATCTACCTGATTGTCCATGATTGGATGGGTAATCTAGCACTGCAGGAGAAGCCTGCTAAGGAGTTGCAAGCACATATCACCGAAATGACAGCAAAGGCACGTGACATTACTAATCCTATCTAGCGAGTTAGGAAATTTGTGAAAATCTAGAACACAAAGATCAATTGGATGCACTACATAGTGTTACTTTCGCTAACAAGTCTACTTTGCATGAACTTTGCCTTATGGCATAAACTTGACTTGGAGTTGTAGCATATGTACTCTTTTGCAAATGTGCAGTGGCACGCAAAGTTGGAAATACAACCATCCACCCCCAACCCTAACAAAGTACAATATTTTATTTATGGGGCCAAATATTCTACTTAGTAAGTGGTCATAAGAACCTGAGGCTTTTTGACACTTCAAGCCCTACACTTTAGAAGTGGTTCCCAAGTTGACCCCTTCATTTGGGGGCAAAACAAAATGCAAGGATGAGTGGGAATGTAGCCTAGAGTTGACTCAAGGGTGCCAATTGAACACATGTAGAACTTATATGGCACCACACATTTAAAAGGGTAAAAGGAATCCATGAAGAGGAGAAGGACAAACAAAGACAATTGGGTCAAAGCCAGAAGTGGCCTTTCAAGATGAGATCCCCAATTTTGGGGGATTACGACAACTAAAGCAATATGCATGTAACATGATTCATATTTTATGTATTGATTTTGGTTATGCTAGGTTTTTGACCAAGTGATCCAGGTGGATATTGGTGGCCACCCACCTGTTCCAACTAGCTCCTTTTGTCAGTTTTTAATTCAGCACGTTCTTTTGTACTTCTTTGCAATTGTGGGTTCTACCCTTCTGGGGTTGTCTGAAGCCCTACACATCTTCCAGGTGGATATTGGTGGCCTCCCACCTAATCCAACTGGCTTATTTTGTATGTATTCATGTCAGCACATCTTGTTGTACTTCCAAGGTCGTTTTGGGGCCCTAAACAATGTTATTTTGGCGTACCACAGTCAAATTGTAAACGGAGTCACAGTTTGACAGCATAATGCGTAGTTCTCTAAAAGACCTTTCCAACGATCTATCACACGCCTAAAACAAAGATCGTAGGCAAAAGTTACGACCCCGGGAAGTTAATGTACTAACTTACCCAAACAGGGCCCACATGACTTTTGGCGTCTCATCTCCTAGGGTTAGTTTTTTGCATGTCTAGGGTTTTGGCATTCATGTTTATCATAAAAAGGCCTTTAGAGCCTCATTGTAATCATCTTCTGGCGAATGAGCGTAGTCGTCACACTCTTCTCAAAGATAAAGTTGTCACCATTCTAACGAGTCTTGCACTCTGTATTTTCACAGTTTCTTTACAATTCTTTCATTAATAGAAATCAAGTATTGTTGTATTTCTCTGTTTCTGGAAATTTTCATGAATATTTCATTGAATATCTCTGCTTTCATTTCGTTCCGAAAATAATCCGGATCACCAAGTCTCGATTCCTACAAGCCAAGTTGTATAAAAATCAAGAGTTACTTGATGGGTTGTCTTGCAGGTTAATGGTTGTATTGGTTTGTAGCAACTCAGGGATGTAGCTAAAAAGTGATGATGTATCGTATTGGGCATTATGCATCTTAGGCTAGTTATGGAGTTTAATACAAATCTACCTATTTTCTATTTAGTTTGTGTTGTATGGTTTATATGGATGGTGCTTATGCGATGCTTCTTCACTCTATGTTTATGGTTGATGAATAAATCATTCTACATTATAATGAATGATGCAACTTTGGTTAGTAATAGTTGAAAGGATATGGAATGATAATGAATGCACTATGCCGCAAGGTTGTGTCTTCATTTTGTAGTATTCCCCACATGCCTAACATCATGGCAAAGCACCTCAACTGAGACCTTCCCTAATTTTGGGGATTGACAATGTTGGCGTTGGACTATAATGGTCTTTGTTGGACAGCTATGTCTAATGTTGGCGTTGGACTATAATGGTCTACCCAAATCAAGCCAACATTGTGTCTCACCCAAACATTCTAGTCCCAATCATCGATGGCTTCTTAGCTATCAAGGATCAGGATAACACACGACCCACCATTTCGCAAGCAAATAGGTGCATGCACAGGGGAGTGAAGGCAAAACTAACCACATGGTTAGCACGATGATATCCTAGACTACCATTGAATGATAAAGGGCCTTGTATCCCACTAGACATTTCAAAGCTGGGCAAACTACAAAGATAGTGATCGATGGGAACCGTTTATTGTAAATGATCCCCCACAAATGTTCCTAGGGCCAAAAGCCCACAATGATGACCCAAATCCTGCAACTTCAATGGCTTGTGTCTGAATTTTTTATGATTATGCTTATGACTAGTGCTCCCCTAAACACAAGCATTGACATTCTAGTACTTGGCCTTGTGCCACAATGATATTATTGCTAGATCTTGCAAGGAATTTTACATGTTTAACTACCTTGGTTTCTTGTTTTGTCAATTCAAGATGATAGATGTTAATACCATCATCATCTTCAAAGGTTCTTAAAATTACTCCGCCTATAACACCTTTTGCTTTTAAACTCTAATTATGGTCTTCAAGCATGTTTCTAGGAGTGGATCTAAAACTAGAATTGACTTATTTTGAAGGTGTTCATTATCTTCAAAACTCCTTTCCCTTCTACTCTTTTCTTTTACAAATTTGGATTCCATTCAGTTTTATTCTTCTTTTCTCTTTGATGCTGAGCACTAGTACTGTACTAAGCTTCCATGTATCCCTATTTGCGTAGTTTCGAAATACTCCAAGCTACACACACATGCAATCTGTCCCCTTGGAGGTTGTCTTTATCTTTTTCCACCAATATTTTTGTAAAATGTTAGTTGTGCATATTGTTATATTATTTGGAATCTAAGAATCATTTTTACATTAAAGAACCAAAAAAAATTGCTTTGTAAAATGCATATTAAAAATGACTTGAGGAATTGCCGAGAGACCAGATTGAAACAAGAGTACTAGGAAACAGCAATGCAAACAAAGAACACTTAAAATTACAATTTAAAAAAATATCACATTCTCCACCTTGAACTATCTTCATTGATCTGATATAGCAATTTTTTTAGCCCTTCAATATCAGCATGAACAACTTGTTTCCGGGAATAATATTTGCACCAACGAAATTTCTCAAAGCAAAAGTCCCATCCTACAATAGATAGGGGATGCAAGACAAAGCTCTTGTTGGGAATATCTCCAAGAAGTGAATAGACATGCAATTGTGCTGCATGTGTATAGTTCTTCAACGCCGTTGTGTAATACAAATAAGGAAAAATCTGCAGTTGAAACAATCATTAAAAGTAACCAAAATAGCAAAACAAAATCCATAGAATGTCTGCAGACCTGAATACACTATAAAAACTGTCAAATGATGAAAAATTGTAAATCTGAATAAAATATTGAAGTCAATGTCCTTGGCACCAACAAACATGTTAAAATGTCGGAAGGAAAAGAAAGACCTCTTACCTCAATCACAACAGCCCCTTTACGAGCAAAAAGAAGGTTAACATTTTGTGAACCATGTGGTACAACTAACAGGTCCTCTTCTGCAACTTCACGCACCTGGCATCCAAACATAAACTAATACATAAATTTAAGCAATGGTACCAAAACCCAACAAATAAAGCTTCAGAAAGGGTTGTTTTACTACAAATTTCTGAAACTGGCTGCTTCTACGGAGGATCCCTATTTTCCTGGACCATCATAGATTAAGCAAACCAGCTCCAATCCACCTTCACATCCACCTGCCTGAGACCAGCTAGTGGATGACCCCTCACTCATAGAGGGAATGAGAAAGAGTAGTAAATAATTTTTAGAAAATGCTTTTAACAGTGATAATATCTTCCAAAATATTAGTACCTATTAGTTATGGTTCATACATCAGAACTATAACCACACAATGCATGATCAGAGAAAATTATCGTAAGTAAAAAAAGCACAGATGCTACAGAAAAAAGAAATATTATAGAAGTTCATAACATTTGACATGTTCTCAAAATAGCCCAGTCTTTCAGCATTTTTTACGATGGGATACAAATTTTTAAATAATATGTTAATTTCCTCAAGTAAGAAATAGCATTTGCTGCGATGTCATTAAAAGTCATACTAGTTAAAACTCTATTTGAAACTAGATTTATAACTTTCTGTTTTAAATCTAGGAAAATCATCATCTTCAAAGGTTCTTAAAATTACTCCACCTATAACACCTTTTGCTTTTAAACCCTAATTATGTTCTTCAAGCATGTTTCTAGGAGTGGATCTAAAACTAGAGTACTTATTTTGAAGGTGTTCATTATCTTCAAAACTCCTTTCCCTTCTAGTCTTTTCTTTTACAAATTTGGATTCCATTCAGTTTGTCTTCTTTTCTCTTTGATACTGAGCACTTGTACTGTACTAAGCTTCCATGTATCCCTATTTGCAAAGTTTTGATATACTCCAAGCTACACACACATGCAATCTGTCCCCAGCTGATACCATTTCAAAAAATAGTAACTTGTATCCTAAACACAATGACAAAAGCAGCAAATGGGAAGGCATAAGCACATATGCACATTCATCAAGAAAGGCTTTATGGTTGGCATTCTTAGTTGTCAGACAAATATTCATGCAACAGGTTAAATATCCTATTGTAGATCTTGGGAACTCCCATGGGTCATGTAAATGGATAACAACAAAAATTCTAAATTAAATCCACAAGGACCCTGAAGAGTGGAACCAAGTTCTAATTTGAAGGAGGACAGCAGCAAGATGCTGAGAATCCTGGAGGAAGCAGAGCTAACTTTGGCAAAGACTTGAGAATAGAGGCCTGACCTTCCGGCTCTGGACCAAAAATAATGCAAAATGATGTAAGCTTAGGTGGGAAGGAGGGACTAATATGGGAACTGCCAGCACTTCAACACTGGGGACTTGCTAGAAAAATAGAATTCCACTGAATTAGGTAAATTTGCTTTAGTACAGTGAGAGTTCTTAAATAGAGGGGGACTCCTTCGATGTGTTTGACACCTTATGCACCCTACCAAGATATTACTCAAATTCCTAAATGGGAGTTAAAGTCTAGTTGGACACACTGAAGGACAAACATTGCTAAAGACATGTCACCACATGACAAAAACACTTTCTCTAAGATGAAATCTGACACAAGCACTTTAACATTTACAAATATATGGTGAAAACAAGCAACTCCAAGGTGATCAATGATTGTGCAAAACATTGATGAAGCAAGACAATGTTTACGGGATCTTTGATAAATACCTAGATCACAAAGCCTCAATTGAAGCAGACCTTGGTTTGTGAAACTCACCCCAAACGTCTTCAGCTGCACTTAAGCCAACTTAGCATTAGCATAATGATAATTGACAGAACTTTACCCTACAGTGCATGGGAGCAACCCCCCCCGGGCTTAACTCCCAAAACACACTCCAGGCAAGAGCAAGCCTCACCTGAGACCGTTTTCTGGGAGCACAATCCTGCACTGTTTTTGATGATCCATGGTTCTGTGGGAAGCAACCTGGGAGTGGTGCTACCTAAATGCTCCATTAGCACTCCCTCAACGCTCTCAGGGTACTCCAAAAAACATTAAAAAAGCTATTCAAGTGCTCCCTACAAGAAAAAATGCTCCCATGGCCTAGGCCATTTTTTTTGTTTTTTTCTTGGGGGGCCAAAGCAAGGGTCCAATAGGGAAAAGCAATCATGGCTAGGGTTTCTTAATCAATTAAAAAACTCTCACTCCATTTCTTCTCATTCTATCACTCATTTCACTCATCATTCCTATGGTTTTGAGTGGGTTTCTTGCTAGTTGTTAAGAGCAAATTTGTGAGGGCGTTGAAGGGAGATTAAAGTCTGCCATAGTTACAGTCAACCTCTATTGGACCACTAAAAAGGTAAGCTCTAAAGCCCATTCTTGCATGTTCTTTTTCCATGTATTTTAAAGTTGTATGTTTTCTATGTTGAATCATGAGGGTTCTGTTCTCCTACCCTTTCCCATTCCTTCTTCTCCCTCATTCTATTGCAAGCAGGTTATTCTCAGGGAGCACAATGGCTATGTGGTTTATGCTTCCATTTTTTTATTATGAAGATGTTGATGGGAAACCGAAACACCAATGATGAGGAGAAGTAGATTATGGCCCATACCATTAAGAGGAAGAAACAAAAGGGGATGAATGGGATGATAAAGCTGAAAGTGATGAAAATAAACCCAAAGAGAGTTCAACACCCTTGTGGAAGTATGTAACAAGGCTTGAGAGAGGCAAAGGGGGCGGAACCACTAAATTTTCATGTTCCCATGGYAACACAACTTACACATGTTCATATACCATGTGAGTAAGCATCTCTATGGGATTATGCAAAGTGATGAAAAGAAGAGGAAGACGATAGGAGTCAAAACCCATAATAAAGGGCCAAAGATAGCAAAAAACRCATGAGGGAAGAGGAGGAAGAACCAAAAAAGTCTCGAGGAYATCCTTTTCTTATCGGCTTGAGTGCAAGGATAACGCAYCCCGRGCTCCATTCCAGGAAATCGGTATATTTAAGGATTAGATAGTGGCAAAGAGACAAGGAGACCATACCATCATCGATAAGTCAGTGTTTGGAGGTATAAGGAACTAAGCAAAGCTTTCTTATACTTAGATCACATGTCATTAGACTATAAGTTGGGGAGATGTTATGGGCATCTAGGACATCCTTACGTCTACTTCAGGTGCAATGCACGTCGCTCAATTCAAGCATAGGTCAACACACTAGAAAGTATGAAAACCCTAGGCAAAGTGTTAAATTTCGGCAACCCAACACCCAACAAATTATTTCATAGCAAACCCTTGTTGTAATAAACTTATTAAGCAGATCTACTGAATAAAAAGCAAGGCTGAGTTTTAACTATCTAAATAAATAAATCAACGGAAGCACAATATGAAACCATACACATTTGCACGCGTAATTTTCTGGGTAAAAAACCCCCAAGGGAAAACCAGTACCTTGTTGATTTTATTAATATAAAATATGGGCTCTTGTCCTGGGATAATGGCCCACATGAGGAATAATACAAAACAGCAAAATAGCCTTGCCTATCACACCTGGTTGCTACTCCTTTGCTTCCCCTTTGCTCCTTTCCTTGGACCTTGCCCCCTGCACACTTGGATAAAAGTCCTTCTCCACCCAATCAATGAGATCTCCTATCTCACTCTGTGTGTGTCTCCTCCTCTCACCTAGGCTTCCTTTTATAATCTTGAGTTTACCCTAAATCCAAAACCCTAGATCTCCAAAGTGATCAATGGTTCAGATTAGATCTCACCTTCACTTTATGATCTAATGGTTAAGATTTAATTTAACTCACTAATTCCAAATACTTAGGCATTTGACTTAAATCAAACTCCATTAACTACAAAAAGCCATTCACTCTAATAATCACTTTATTAAAGTGAATCTCTGAAGTCCTAAGAGGTATTAAGGACGACTTCCACATGTTAGACACAAAACCAATGTGGAAGTACATGTTCGATGCTACAAATATCAACACTCCTTAGCGAGGAAGGTACTTCCCAAAGAGTCACTTGGAATTGGTTCTTCCTCCAACCCTGGCACAATGTCGCACACATCATCCTGCACACTCGCATCCCTCCAACCCATTGGTCAGTTGCTCCCTGAACACCGGAAGTCACGGAATCGATGACACTACATATCAGTGCCATGAAGTTTGGAAACTTCATTGAAGGCTTGCTCTCCCTCAATGTGCTCCTAGGAGCCTCCTCGTGCTCATGAGCATCCATCAATGTCATCTCATACAACTAGGTCTCCTAACAAAACTAGAAGGGGCTAACTCCCTCTTCTCATCTGAAGGTTGACTCCCCACACTAGAAGTTTGTGAACTCAACTCACCCTTCGAAGCCTCCTACTCCTTGTCCTTTGTCACTGACATCGATCCATGATCCAAGATCCCCTTGGATCCACCTACAAGCTTGCCCTACAACATGTATACCTTGCCCTCCCTGACACCAATGTTGACTATTGTGTCAAGGCTATCTCCCTCTAAATGCATGAACACTTGTCCATTCTGGAACAAGACTATATAAGCCTTGTCCTTCAAAGCTAAGACTGAGAGAAAACTCTTCTTCATCTCTAGGACATACAACACATTTCCACCTCCAGAGAACCTCTTAACTCTAGTTGGAACTTGATTGTCCCAACTCCCTCTACACCACACTTGGCATGGTGCCAAGCTCCACATGCAGATCTAAGTCCGTCTCTGACCAACTGGTGAACAACTCATGTGTCCCCATCATGTGACGAGAAGCCCCACTATCCACTAACCATGCACTACTGGAATCTGTGCCAGAAAGACAAGAGACTAACAAGAATTCCTTCTCAAACTTCTCAGCAAAGTCCTTGAATTGAGTTTCTACAGACGCTTCTACCTGTTGAGACTTACTCTTCCCTTTCTTATGTTCTAGACATTGTGTAGCATAGTGGCCACTCTTGTGGCACGCAAAACATTTCACTTTTCTCAGATTATTCTTCTTTCCAACCTGTGGAGCTGACTCTCCACATGTATTCCCCTTCCTCCTCCTTGCCTGACTAGCAAGGGCCAGATTCTCATCATCACCAACATGTTGGCCTACTAGATATTCCTCCTGAATCTTTTCCCGGATGACATCATCCCATAAACTGTCAAACTTGGGAAGTGTCTCCCATGCTACGATGCCCTTGATGAATGGGGCCCATGGCTTAGAGAAACCATTCAGGGTCATCCTCACCAACTCCTCATCTGACACAACTTCCCCAACAACTACCAATTAATCACATATCTGAGTGATCTTGGTGAGATAACTGATCACTATATCTGATCTAGTCATCTTGGTGTCTATGAGCTTTTCCCTTAACACCATCTTCCTGTTTATATTGCTACTCTAAAAGAGATTCGTCAGAGCTACAAACATCTCCCTAGTTGACTTCTCAGATATGTGAGGAATCAAACGATCCTTCATGTCATCTAAAGATCATACTCCCGACTTTCACGTCCTTCAACTCATGGGCAACTAGGTCCTTTGGATCCGTCAGTGGGGTCACCTTTGTGTTAGCAAACCCCCACGGTCCATTCTCCATGAGAACCAATGTGACCCTCACCTTCCAAGGGATGAAGTTCGATGCACCCTCCTACTTGTCCTCAAACCTCAAACCCGTTGCAGCGACCTCCAAATCAAAAATTTATCGGGAACACAAACTACTGAATAGTGTGCCTTGTCCTTCAAGCATGAAAACTAAAAAAAAATTGTGGTTAGTCCTTCAAGCACAAAACGATCTTTGGCTACCTGGATCCCCACCCGCAATCCTGCTCCCCAGACTCTGATTCCCAATGCCTGAATCTCCTGCCCGTTGACCACCTATTTCGACTAGGTGTCAACGTCATGTACCATGAAGCTATGTACCTTCTGGTACAACATATTTTGAAGATTTATGGCTCAACAAGGCAAATTTTGCCCCCAGCACGTCTTTCTATGTACTCGGAATGTCCGCTCCCATGCGTGGGATAATAATGTAATAGGTTAGCATGAGTCAATTTTTAGTTAGTTGCCTAGGACTTTATCATTAGGGAAGTCCTTTCATCGAGTGTTTTTTTCCTCACGTAATTAATCCTGCCTACCAGGCAATTTTAATTATCCTTGAGTTTTTCACTCACAAAATCCTCCAACGTTCTAATGATCCAGTCCAAGGGGTGGCTAAGGTTTAGGAAATTTGTAAATGACCATGCTAAACATCTCCTAGAGTCTTGCGGAATTCCCTTAAGTTTTGATAGTTTTTTTTAATTATTAAAAATTCTCATTAATAGGAAATTTTAATTATTTTTTATGTAAAATGTAAAAATTTGGTCCTTGTGGATTTTGTATAGGGGTGTGAGTACTCAAATCAAATGGCTTATGACCCCCTACACCCTTGGATCAAGTTTCAGCTCAATTGGACAAGTTTTGCTAGGTCATTGTCCATGAGGAGTCTAAGTCGGTCAAAAGTCAACATTTAATTCGCTAAGGTAAAAAAGCCAAATTTTGTAGAAGTGACTAAAATCATGAGAAAAAGTGGGGAAATGATTCTTAATGTATTTCCTAAGTTGGAAAAGTGAAAATCCACTTAGAAGACCCCCCCATGCTAAGCCAACAACCAAAAGTAATGTCTCCCTAGTGAAAAGTGTGCCCCCCTTGCTCATGAACCTATGGGAAAATAAAAATTTAAGTGAGTGAGGTGTCAAAACCTTAAGTGAACCTTTCCTACAGCCTAACTTCATGTTTGGTTAAAGGTAAAGGGGTTTTCCCCCTTCCCATGTAACCCCTCAAACCCTAACTCACTACCAAAACCCTAAAAGTGTCTCTTCCTTGACTTGTTCTCTTTCTCTTTGATGGGTGACACTTGTAATTCATCCAAGAGGGGTCTCTTATCTCTCCCTCATATAAAAGAAAGCCTCTCCCTCCTCATTTTCACATATATTCTCAGAGCAACTCTATTATTCTAAAATCTCTCTCATCTCTCTCCCATCACTCTCTCATTCTCTCCCATTTTCTCTCATGATTCTTGGTGCCATTGGGCAATCTTTTCTTGGTTAATAAAATAGAAGCTTTGGAGGATCTCTTGTGTCTCTTGGAGCCATTATATGGTTTTGTTTATGAGGTCATATTGTTGAAATTATTTTGTTGTATATCCTTGCATTATTTTACTTGGAGACCCAAACAAAGTATTTTGCTTGGGATAGATTAGTAGTAGTATTACTATTAATCTTTGTAGGTTATTTCTAGTAGGATTGGAAAGTATTTTGCAAGCTATTAGGATGTACTCACCTTCTTGTTGTATCTTGTAGCAAGGATTTACAAAATTTGCAGGTTACCAAAGGCTTGGAGGAGTGGATTTCAGATCTGGAAATTCATTTTTTCAGCCATCTAAAGCTTCTTACATTTTCTGTTTTCATTTCTAGCCATATATCTATCAATTTCTAGCATTATTCTCATCTTAAATTGCAATCTAATCTCTCTTTTAAGTTCAGACTTTTTATAAAATAATTTATATATATTGTGTTGTCATAAAACAACTTGTTTCAAGTCATTTTTACTAATTTCCAGCAAGAAAAAGTTTGTTGTTTTTTGCAGGTTTTTGCAGGTTTAAGGAGAATTTATGCACCTTTTTGGCCCTAAAAGACTCAAGGAAGCATCCAAGAGTTGTGGTGCCAAAACCCACTTCCCCTTTCATCTTCTAAAGCATTGTAAATTGGTCTGGTCTGCATTCTCTCTACTTTAAATTTTTCTGTAAATTGTAATTTAGTGTAACATACCGCCCACACCTTGCATAGTGATTGGTTTTGCCATCCATGCAATATCGTGAAGGCTAGATTAAAATTTAATTTTTTGTTTTGCTTTTATTTACTCACCTTGGCCAAAACCGGTAGGCTTGTCCTCCATCTTGTGCCATAGTTGTGAGGTTGTTATTTTAATTTCAAGTCATTTAATTTATTTAATTTCACCCACACCTTGCATAGTGCTTGGCTTTGCCATCCATGCAACATCGTGAAGGCTAGTTTAAGTTTCAACTCATTTGCAAAGTAATCAAATTGGTGCCCCACCTTCTTCCCTGTATTCCCTCCCCTTGCCACTTTGTGGATCTTGGGTAACTAAGAAAGGGCAAAGGATTGAGTGGCTAGATTAATTAGGGACCCAATTTATTATTGCTTCTAACATCAAAAAGACTTGGGAGGCTAGAAGGGGTTGAAGTCGGGGACGGTTTTACGGCACTATGTGTCCTCCTTGTTAAGCGCCCAAGCATTCTGGATTTGACCTGTGGAGCTAGGGAAGAACCTTGTATGTTCTTCTTATTGAGCACCCAGCACTTCATTTCGGTTGAAGGGATAAGAATTAGGGGTAGTCACATAGCTTAGGATTGCTACAACTCTCACATCAATTCCCCTAAGCTCAAGAGAGACTTAAAAACTTATTAAAATCAACCTACACACTCTTCACAACATTTCCTTTCCAACTTTGCAATTTACTTTTCAAGCAAGTTACTTTTTTAAGCAATTTACTTTTCAGCAAATTCCTTTCATGTGAAAACTTGTTTCAAAGCATTCTTTATTTTGTGTATTCTTTATTTAATTGAACATAATTGTTCTAAGTGTAAAGCTATTTCTCATACTTATTGTGTAGATATCTCATAACATTGTTTCATTCTTGTATAATTGTATTCTTGTTGTATATCTCATTTAATCAATATTGGGTAATCTTTAGGCACTGGTCTAATTGTTGATCTGTAAATAAAGGGTTTGCTTGTCATTAAAGGAAATGCACTATTGCATTTGTTGCCTGTCATTGGGTTGGGTTTTTTTAATTAACAACTAAATTAACTCCTAGAATTAAAATAAACTTTCACATAGTTTAATAGGGTCTACCCCCCTTAGCTTCCCTAGGAGTGAGCCTAGACGGAGGGAGTCCAGATTGAGGTGACAGTGGGTCTGGATTCAGGTTTGTGCCTCCAACAACACACAAAGTGGGTTAGAGACTTCTCCACGCTTGTAGGTGTGTATTAGGACAGTAACACTGCCCAAACTTTTGCGGTCTACCCCACTGCTACCTAGTTGTCTGCCCGAGCTTTCTACAGTCTTCCTAGGGCTGCCCGACAACACCTGTGGTCTGTTCTTGCCCTGCAACCTGGATCTGCTAGCATGCGGCCCTACTGGTGGTTGTTGGCTCTGATGGCGGCTCTATTGCAGCGGTTGTGGCTAACAACACCATGCGGCCTGCTAATGAGGCACTGTCTACGATCACTGCAGCAACGGTTGCCGCTCTTGCACCCGTCACCCCCTCGGTGGCCCTCTACGATTGTTCCAGCACCTGCAGCCCCTGTTCTGTAGCCTACGGTTTTGCTGTCAACTAGCGGCTAGTTGTCAGTTGGATATTCCTCAGCCCGAGCCTCCTCGATTCTTCTTTGCCCCAACTGCTACACCTGCGAATCCTCCCAGCAGCCCTAAAGTCTTAGCTCAATGACTACGGTTGCTACAACTCTATCGCCTTCACACTCCTACTCATATATTTGTCCCATGTACAGATCTCAACTCTATCCCCCCAATTCAATGAGTACTTGCGACCAGTCTCTTCTGTTGCTACTCTTCAACAGCCACGACCTCCACTACAACTCCTTCCACTGTCTCAGCGTGGATCCTTCTACATCCCATGCGGAGGTATGTTGTACGTCGGTGACTGTACAGTCCGTACAGTTGTACCTTTCCTCTTTTTTTTAATTTTCAACCCCCGCAACCTACAAAAATAAATAAAAAATGTATGCATTGCAAAATCATGTTTCATGTGCAACTGCTTTCTTTCTTCAGAGATCACGCTCTGATACCATGTTAAATTTCAGCAACTCAGCACTCGACAAATAATTTCCTAGCAAAACCCTTGTTGTAATAAACTTACTAAGCAAATCTACAAAATAAAAAGAAAGGTTGAGTTTTAACGATCTAAATAAATAAATCAGCGAAAGCACAATAGGAAACCATACACATTTGCACACGTAATTTTTTGGGTGAAAGGGAGTGTTAAAATTAATGTAGCTGCAAGAGCCATTCTCCCGAAGGATGGAAAAGACCCTAGTTGTGATCTAGGCCCTCTAGTACACTCCCAAGGTTCTTGGTTTGGGATCAAGTAGTTAGAGCCATGGCAAAAGACCCTAGTTGGGCCCCTAGTGTATTTCTGGGGTTCTTGGTCAGGGACCAAGCAATTTGTTGATATAAGTACCTTAGATGTGTTCTAGGGCTCCTGGATGTGTTCCAGGGAATCCTTGCTCAGTGCTTGGATTGATCCTTGGTTGTATACCTTGGTGGTTAAGCCCCTAGATATATTCTAGGGCCCCCAGATGGGTTATGGGGTATCTTGGTCTGGGACCAGGCAATTTCTTGGTTAAGTATCAAGCCGAGATGATGTTTGACCTTCTTCTCTCCCGGGATGGTCCATGTGACCTACGAGCAGTTAAGAAGAAGGGCATGATCACATCATTGACCTTCCTCGTATGCTAGGATGATAAAAGCTTATAAGTTATATCATGAGACTCATGTGGACAAATCTGCCATTAAAGGACTTAACCTTTGACTTTGTCTTATTGTTTATTAATGAAACCCCCTTGCTTGAGTTATGTCCCCCCTATTTGTTGATGATATGTTGGTTTGATTCTTTACTTCTTCCTAAAGAAAAGTTGGTCGCTTTTATCTTGAAACCCCTCTCACGATTTGTCTTATTTCCTTGCTGACTTTTTGATTTGCCATTTAATATTTTAAATTATAAAATATTATTTATTTATTTGTTAGGTATTAAAGTTAACCCTAAAGTTATGGCAAGTAGTCTGAACTTGTTATCCCTAACCTACCTACCTAAAACTATACAAGAGTGACCTATCCCTCACTGGTTACATTCACTCACTCTCTTAGCCGAGTTACAAACTTAGGTTTTTGTTGTGGCTCTTCTAGATAGTGTTTCTAGTTTGTTGTGGCTCTTCTGGACAAATTTATTTTGGGTCCTCTCAGCTCCTATCTTGTGTGTTCTTGGTCTGCTCCAACTACTGTGGGTTTATCCATATCAGCAATTGTGTGTTCTTGGTCTACTCCAACTAGTTCGTTGACCTGTAGGAGACTTTCCCAACCAGTCGTAAAGGTTTTCCTTGTTGTTGTTGTTGTTCTGGTACCTTCTTATTGTGTTGCCTTGTTGCCTTAATGGTGCCACCTCAACCATTTTCTGATGTCGCCCTTGTGTGTTGTCTCACCTTGTCTGCTAGCAACCCTAGTACCATTATTGTTGGGGTTATTCTGGTACTACTGGTATTTGAAGCAGATTTATGTGGGCTGAAAGTGTTAAGGTTGTTTGTGGTTTCTTTTCTAGTCCTAGGTTGGACAGTGTTGTTTTGCTTTCAGCCCTATTACTTGACAGTGGCATGATCTTTAGATTCTTAGCCAACTGGTTGTTTTCTGACAGTACCTTATTGATTTTATTAAAAAAAAATCTAAGCTCTCGTCCAAGGATAATGGCCCACCCGAGGAATAATACAAAATAATAAAATAGACTAGCCTATCACCCCTGGTTGCTACTACTTGTTGCCCCTTTGCTCCTTTCCTCGGACCCTGCCCCTGCACACTTGGATGAAAGTCCTTCTCCACCCAATCAATGAGATCTCCTATCTCAGTTTGTGTGTCTCCTCCTCTCACCTACGCTGCCTTTTATAATCTTGAGTTTACCCTAAATCCAAAACCCTAGATCTCCAAAGTGATCAATGGTTGAGATTATATCTCACCTTCACTTTATGATCTAATGACTAGGATTTAATTTAACTCACTAATGCCAAATACTTAGGCACTTGACTTAAATTAAACTACATTAATTACAAAAGACATTCACTTTAATAATCACTTTATTAAAGTGAATCTCCTAAGTCTTGAGAGGTATTAAGGACAAGTTTCACATGTTAGACACAAAACCAATGTGGAAGTACCTGTCTGATGCTACAAACATCAACACAAAGTGCATTTAGCTGCAATATATGCATAACCCAACCCCAAGGCACGGATCCATACGGATAGTTAAGGGATCCCCCTATTCTTCCTACAAGCTAGGAAGGGACACCTCTAAGTGGGGGGGGCAATCAAGGTCATCCATAAAGAATTGCAATTGTATCATAATTTACGTTTGAAATTGAATTAATTCACATTATGCCCAAGTTATCTACATCCTAACATGTATGACAAAAAATGCATATGTTCTAAATTGATTACATTGTCATTAATTTGTGATGTATTGTATTCTTCTTTCTAATTTAATAACGTTAATGTTGATTTATCTTTTTGCATTATACTTCAGCATTGCATAAGCATTAACAACCCTAACGTACCTCGCATATATACACAATGTACATACATATATATAAACCCTAATGTACCTTGCGTTCTAATTCAGCACTACATAGCATTAACAACCCTAATGTACCTTGCATATATATACAATGTACATACATATATATAAACCCTAATGTACCTTGTATACACACACACATAATTTTATATGTATTTTTAATCTACATGTAGGCATATGAGTGTTAAGACTTGAACCTTCAACCTATTGTGATCATGTTCTGCACAAGCATAGATAGACCAACATGTCTATAGATTTTATATGTATTCTATATATACACATGTAGGCATATGAGTGTTAAGACTTGAACCTTCAACCTAGTGTGCTCATGTTCTACACAAGCATAGATAGACCAACAATGGAACCATAAGATCCGTGTTCCAATGGTTGATGTATAATGGGCAATGTTCTAAATTGATTACATTGTGATCAATTTGTGATGTCTTGTATTCTTCTTTCTAATTTAAAAATGTTAATGTTGATTTATCTTTTTGCATTATACTTCATCATTGCATAAGCATTGACAACCCTAATTTACCTTGCATATATACACAATGTACATACATATATATAAACCCTAATGTATGCATTATACTTCAGCAATGCATAGCATTAACAACCCTAATGTACCTTGCATATATATACAATGTACATACATATATATAAACCCCAATGTACCTTGTATACACACACACATAAGTTTATATGTATTTTTAATCTACATGTAGGCATATAAGTGTTAAGACTTGAACCTTCAACCTATTGTGATCATGTTTTGCACAAGCATAGATAGACCAACATGTCTATAGATTTTATATGTATTCTATATATACACATGTAGGCATATGAGTGTTAAGACTTGAACCTTCAACCTAGTGTGCTCGTGTTCTACACAATCATAGATAGACCAACAATGGAACCATAAGATCTGTGTTCCTACGATTGATGTATAATGGGCAATGATTTAATCCTAGTGATTCAACGACATTAAGTTGTCGAGAATAATGAAGATGATGATGACTTGAAGTTAGGATGATTGGGTAATAACGATGATGACAACAATTTGAATAATTTGGGTAATGATGTCGCTACATTAAATATTAATAACACAGATGGCCGACGATAATTGATTAATGATAACATGGGATGTTGCTAACGATAAATTGATTTGACGGTGATTGTTATCTTAGCTCGATGCAAACAACGATGAAGATTGGACGAATTACTTAATGTAGATATAATTTGATCCCATGGCTTTGACAACACTAATGATTTGTTGATATTCACTTATATGACCTTGACAATGATGACAATATGAAGACGCTAGAGACAAGACCGATGATGTGAATAATTCAAAGATTTTGATTCGTGATAAACTGATGATGGATAATGTGGTGCCCGATGACTCTAGACTTAGTGATAACTTGAGGATAAAATAATTAATGATGTCAATGGTTTCAATGATATGATTTTATTTGATGATAACGATAACCATGTTTTGTGCTCGATTATGATTTGTAATATCCAAGACCTAATTGATGTGGAATTGATTGATTTGAGGATGTTAGGAGTATAACAGATTGGTGATTACATTAATTAGGATTTGACTTAGTGACATTAACAATAATTGATTCAACTATTGTATTGGTGACAAATTGATGATGTTAATACGTTGGACAATGTTAATAGTCCAATTGATTAGATTGACGATGATTCAATGACGTTTAATGATAATGTTGATCTTGATTGAGGACATTAATGATCTCTGATGATTGATTTGATGGCAATCCCATGATGTTGAGAATGTTGATTTCGAGGATTAATGATATGCACCGAATTCTTTGGATTGATGATATTCATGATGTAAAATACCTAGATAATGATTAGATGGCAAAGACATTGATTGCATTGATAATGTGATGTTCGAGGAGCCGATAGATTTGTAGAAATTGAAGATATTGAATTGATGATGACCTTGAGAATTTGATGATGATGTGGATGATATTAATGTTGAAGACTTGCTAATGATGGTTGACTATGGATTACTATGATATTGGTGGCACCTTAATGATTCTAATGTGGCTTAAGGATATGAAGGATAATTAATTGATAATACATGATTACAGATGACCAAACTATAATTGATGACATTGGTTAGAGCACATGCTCGTTGAATGTGGATTGATCATGAAGAATTGGTGGAAGGTTCGAGAGTGCAATAACATCAAACAATGTCTTTCTTTTCAATGCATTGCATATGGGAATTGTTTGTGACTATGGCGATCAATGCTTAAACTAGGATAACAATTGGAGGCACCATTACCTGATTGACTCTATGCTTGAAGATGGTGTACAAAGTGTTTCTATTGATTCCATTGGCTTTAAATGATCTGATTGAAGAAGATGATGTGTGAAAAGGAATATGGAATTTTTATCCTTGTTTGCTTGATAATGACCTAGCTCCAAGGTTGTAGACATGTTGTGAGGGGGAGAATGATAACACCCCTTAGTGTATGGAGGTTGTTGTGCAAGTTTTGGTTCTAACTATTTGTTAGCTACTTGTAATGTGCCTTGATAATTCTTTTGTGATGCTAACTTACATTTAGAAGGAGATGTATGAGTGTTTTATTGAGATGGCATAGGGTGAGAAGACCCCTTGATATCCTTGTATTACTATGCAGATATTATTGATTAGGCCTTAATGTTCATTGTTGATTATGGATGATTACCTCCTTACCAATCGTTGTTAATAAGACTTAACAACTATAGGTGAATATTGCTAACAATAACCTTGGCAACTATCGTTAATGTTTATGTATCGAATGACTTGTATTGTTGATTATGCCTTTAGATACTATTAATGATCCTGATGATTATTGTGTCTTATAGGATTATGGATGCGAAACTTGACCACAATCATTGATCAAGTCCTGGCCAACGCTTATGAGTAGTTCCTCTTAGTGGATAATGGATGGGTGTTCCTTAATGACCAATCCTTAATGACCAATTTTCCTTGGTGAATTGTTGATGTGTAGTCCCTACATTCAGCATTAAGATATGTATATATTGTGAATTATACTTTTGATGGCATGTGATGAGTTCTCATCATTTAGTTAAGCATTTATATTATGTGACTCCCCTAGTGAAGGACTAATGCTCCTTATCCTAGTTATGATAGTTAGGAGATAGAGTTTAGGACTCCTCATCCCCTGGATGGTTCCTTGTTTGATATTTACTTACAGTTAGACATGTGTGACTTGATAGTGATACCTTATGATGAATGATCCTTACTTGATATTGTTGTTAAGAATTTAGATTACTTGAGGAAGGCTTATACACATAGTTGGGATGATGTCCCTAACCCGCCATAAGGACTCATACACATTCTCTAGTCAGGGCTTGGCCTTGAACCTATCACACGGTTCAAGTTCGAGTTCGGGATCGACAAGGATTAGGTTCGATTCGGGTTCGAATTTTTCGATGGGGTTCGGATGAGGTTTGGCTATATACATTTTTCAAAATATAAATATATATATATATAGTATAATATATAATATAATTCAAAAAAAAAAAAATATATATATATATATATATATATATATATTTCAAAATATATAGTATAATATATAAGTAACTTATTTAGAATAGGTTGACTTTATAACATGTTAATATTATTATTTAGAAGTTAGAATTGTAACCTGTAACTTTAAACCGCAATTTTAAACGGCAACCCACATCCATAAGAACTGTAACTCGTAACTTTAAACGCAATTTAAATGGTAACCCAGAGCCATAAGAACTATAACCCGTAACTTTAAACACAATTTTAAACAATAACCCAGATCTGTAACCTGGGATTTTAAACACGTAACCCAGATCCATAACCTGCTTACAAATTTGAACCCATAACATGCTTGCCTCGAGGTTTTTCTATGCTAATTGGCCTCATTTTATCGATTAATCTAGGCTTTGCTTTGTGGGGTGTTAGGCACAATTATTTGGATCATAAATCACGAGCTTTATTCGCACGGAGAAACTTGGCATGAAATGCAAAGGTATACTGAATGTGGACACGAAGATAAAGCTCGCAATAAAAGAAACAAAACACAAAGATAAACCGAACCTAAACGAATTTTTTAGGTTCGCCGAATTCCAAACCTCAAGGTTCAGGTCCAACGAACCCGTGTGACATAGCCTTGAACTCCACACTAAGAATGCTTACAATGCAAAACAAGTTCATTACAACTCTGCCTACCTGGCTTGACTGCCATCTCAAAAACCACATCATATAAATAAGACATTATTTATTACATATTATATTCTAGGGGTCAAAACCAAGATATTACAATGCCCAAGCCATATCTGACCTCCTTCCAACCATAGCTGATACAAAACATAACTATGCCAAGAAAACCCTCGAACACTATTAAGCTGACTGCAATCATATTCAGTTAGCTTAAGACAAAGTGGGCTTAGTCTAATGGTTGGTACTCAATGGATGAATATATACAACATCAAAATGTAGGCTCCATCACTAGTGCAAACCATACGTAGGTAAAGATTGAAAGGACCTCAAATGATTTGAAATAACCATGGTCCTTGTTATCCACTGAGTTGCACTAGCTCGATCTGCAGTTGAGCTACCAAAGACTGAGCAATAACTTGCTCAATTTTCAAAGTTCAAGAGTTCGGCCGATCATTTTTTGACCAACCTTTTCACATTTCCATCCCCTGTGGAGCATTGTAATAAATGAGATTAGCATGATGAAGTTGTAAAAGACTTGGCCACCCAAGACTTGATCACGAGTATATACTCTAGAGTGTTTTTTTTTACTTGTTAATTATCTCTTGCCTGAGAATTTATTCTTAGGCGAGTTATAATTTCTAAGTTTTTTCACTCAAATCACCTCCAAAGCTGGAGCATGTGTTGGTGGTTAGGCCTTGGCATGGAATTCCAATGTCTAGAGTCTAAATGTTTATATTACCATGCTAGGTCATCTATATTGAGTCATATGACAATTGCGCTAAGTCCCCCCTAGGTTTTTTAATTTTTTCAGTTAATAAAAAATTTCCCGCAAACGGGTTAGTTTAATTGTAAAAGTCATAAAAAATGGCACTAGATGTTGTTGTATGCCATGTTGGTCCTCGTTTTATAACCCAGATCACCCCCTAAATCCTTAGTACCCCTTTGTTGAGGCAAAAAAGTGATTTTAATCACTCAAAATTCATTTTTTCTCACAAAAGGTGAAAAAAGACATAAAAAATCAATAAAAATCAGCAAATGCTATTTTTGTGGAAACATGTTAGAGACATGTTTTCAATCAACTCTCCCTCTCTCTCAGTTCGCTATCACTTAGTGGCACTTAAGAGCGACTTTAGGGAGTTTGGTTTGAGTTAAGTGGGGAGTTCTCTCCACTTGATGGAGATCCCAAGAACCCATGCGCACCTCTTGAGGAATGTGGCGCACATTATGAAGGAGGGTGATGATCCCAAGGAAGGTCGCCACCTTCCCTTGGCTATGTGGCGCCTTCCCAACCCTTCTTCCCTCACTTATGGCGAGTTAACACTTGCTGGATGGAGATGTGGTGCTAATCCATCCTCACATTTGTCAGTCAATCTTTGGGATGTGCGCCCTCCACATTGGAATTCTCACCCCAAATGCTATTTAACCAAGTCGACCTCTCCTCTCAAATTAGTTGGAGATTGGGTAAAGAATTGTTGATTTTAAGAGCTATATTGCATTCTTCATTTCCACGATTGAATAAAAGAAAGACTTTGGAAGTCCATCTGTGTTGATACTATGTGTGGATGCTTGAATCTTATGCTATGGTTGTGAGGTAAACTGTATTCTTTGCTTCAATTTTGTATATCTATTGCAAAGGCTTTGAAAGTATGTTGTCATACAGTAGAGTGAGGTAAATCTAATTAGATTAATCTCATTTCTTTTCTTACAATTCACAAACTTTTATATTACATGTCACTTTTTCGTTAAACTAACATTCAAATCTGATTTTTTGTTTAATGTAGGAGAGACCTTTTAAACAGTGTTTGCAGGGTTGAAGTGCATTTGTTTACAGGTTCTTCAAGCTTGGAGGATTGAATGGTTGTAGCTTCAACCTTCATTTGTCCAAGATTATCAAGGAGTAAAGCTCCCTCTACTCTTCATCGAGGACTCCATAGCCCATGTTTTCAATTCTTGGAAGAAAGACTTTCTTCCTTTCTCTCTCACATTCTTCAAAAGCTATTTGGTTACTTACTTTATGCAAGCATAAGAAGCTAGATTTGAGTTCAAAGTTTGACTTAGTTTCCTTTTTGCTTGCAAAGTATCTAGATCTAGGCATTTCTTTTTCATCTATCTAAAGCTAGATCTAGTTAAGAAAAGCTCCTTTATTGCTAGTTTATTTTCTTCGATATATAAAGGCTTGAAGGAGCATGATTGATTGAGCTTCATTTCTTTTATTCGGCAAGATCAAAGTGCTTTCATTTGCTGTCCTAGAAGGCAGCCCAAAAATCTCTGAAAATTTACAAGTTTTAGCATAAATTTTACTTAGAAATTTTGGCAAATTTTTCATTGTAAACTAACAACTTTTTTGCAGGGACTTCAAGTGGCGTTTTTGGGCATCTTTGCCCCAACTAAGTTGTTGTTTCTGCAGGTTTAAAGAACAGATAGGAGGAAGCTCTGCCCAAATTTTGAAGCTTTGGACTATCCCGGGACCCCAGGAGCAACCTTCCTTCATCCATAATAATTCTTGAAACTTGTAAGCCTGTAGATCTTCTCTTATTAAGGATCTCAAGCATTCCAAAAGGCATAAAATCTTCCAAAAAGGAAAGAGCATTGTAACCGTAACAAATAAAGGGGTGGGCTCCTGAAAGCGCCCATTGTCTTTTCCCCATCAAGGGGAACGGTGTTGTGGTGTGGTGTCTCTTTTCATTTTCTTGATTTCTTGCTTTAATTTTTTTGCAATTTCACATAGTAAAGTAAAAGTAAAAAGTAAATACAATCTTAAAAAATCAAATTTCCTTTTGCAAGTTACATTGCTTAGTTAGTTCAATTTCAGCATTTATTTTCGAGCAAATAAACCCGTCCCCTTAGCGCCTCTGCAAAGAGGTTGGTCAGTGTGGACAATAGTAATTAGATAACATTTTATTTTCCTGTCTTTATTTTATGTTGGCAAATAAACCCAATCCCCTCAACTCCTCTGCAAAGAGGTTGGTCAGTGTGGATTTTAGTAATTAGCACAACATTTACTTTTCATGCAATTTTACTTTACTGTTTAAAATAAACATTTCCCCTCAGCTCTCAGTGGATTGTTCCTGACCCTTCCAATTGTGAGCTTAGCCTCGCACCTTTGGAAGTAAGTTTACAGAATCGGGTTGGTCAGTACGGAGTAGATTAACTAAGACAATCTCAAAGGAAATTATTGCTTGGTGTGGAAAACCGCCTGAAGGGAGTGTGTGAAGTCATGCGGAATACCTCGGGTTTGTTCCCCTCCGTGTTGGACATCTGGCACCTTCAGTGAGCTTGTTGGTGAAGCCTTTTGGGTTTCAGCAAACACTCTGCAAATTTCCACTCTAAAGGGATAGTTTCCCTAGAGGCCACATTCATAGATTAGCTTGCTACACAACTTTCTCATAAAGCAATAAAATCAATCTCATTAATCAACTCTAAAAATCTAAAGACAATCTCCACAGGGTACATTACATTCTCAGAAGCATAACACATGATCTCATTGGCACTGGTCTTAATTTTCTACATTCAAAGAATCCATTTGCTTCAAACACTCAATATTGCAAAGCATTACTTTATTCATTGAAGTATCTATTTATGCTTATGGTTATTTTACTTGCAAGCACTTGTATCCTTTGACTATTTCTTGAGCAAGTATTTTACTAATTGAATATCTCTTCCATAGGTCTTTTTACTTCATGAATGTATGAATGATATATGTTGCTAGTGTAGATTTACTCCTGTTATAGTTGTATTTATTGCAATAAACTCTTAGATTCATTTTCTTGTACTTAGACTAGTTTCAAGCCTTAGTATATTTTGTTAGGGACTACCCCCCTTGGCTTCGCTAGGAGTTGGCCTAGACGGAGAAGTGGAGGATCAAGTGACAACACCTTGACTCGAGACTTACCCCCAAGGACACGCCAAGAGGATTGAAGATTTCTTCCAAGTCACCCAGGTGTGTATAAAGGCGACAACAATCCTATTTTGAGTAAAATGAAATTGATGTTAGTCTAAACTGTGAGATGTTTAATCCAAAATAGAAGAAAAACTAAATAGTACTTATGTGTCAAGTAATAACATTCAAATTCATCTTTACTCCTTTCATGGAGATTATATCATTGCCTTCTCCCCCCGGGATCCAAAGACTTCACTCAACCTCAATAACAAGATTATTGTGTGCTAAACAAAAATAGCATAAACCCATATGCAAACACTGTAAATATCAGATCCAAATTACTTCACTGAGAACATACATTTTGTCCAATTCTCATCAACAGAATAATGACATGAACAACCACACAAAAGATTATAAAAGCCAATATTTGGAAATCTCACTTCTCTGGGCAAAACCTTATTCAAAGCTTTAGTTTGAAATACATACAGAAAACCAACAATTTTGTTCAAAATAAAGGATGTACAGTCCGTACGAATCCGTACAGTTCTGGGTTTTCTTTGTTGGGAGTCTGTACGACTGTACGGAGCTTCCTGGTACGGCTCGAGTTCCTCTTTTGGTTGTTGCAAGTGGTCACACAGTCTTTGATATCAGTATATGATATCCTCTTCTCCTCTCAACCATACTGGTACAGCCCCTTCTTTCCTCTTCTGGGAGTATGGCCCTCTCTCGGCCTCAATCCGCACAGATCGTACGGATTTTCTTTTGTTAGTTGCAGGTTTTGATTACTTTGCCATGGGAGATCTCTTTGGACTCTTTCTTAGCCCCCTTATCTCATTTGTCTTGTCTCAACTCGGTTTCTTCTTGCCCTTGCTTGGCCTCTCTGCATGACCCTACTCGACCTTTATGCTTGACCCTGCTCGGCCTCCTAGACTGGTTCTCCCTAACCTGTCTCTCGACCTCCCTTGGAAGAGCCTCTCTCACTCAGTCCACTGACTTCTCTCTTGAGGTGAGGTGAAATGAGGCTCTCTAAGTATAATGTAACCCTAGCCTCTCTCTCATGCAATTCTGGCCCTTAGATCTTTTTCTCAAGACCTAGATCTGATGGTGGAGACTTAATCAATCATTGAGACAACTTAAGTCACATCCAACGGTTGTGACTTAATCTCAAGTTGACTTAAGTGATCCCCACCCACATTATGTTGTCTAGACATAAAGTGGGCCCCTTCCACACTACTAGACACCCCTACTGTGGAAGTACCTGCCCAAGCTACATAATCTAACATTGTGCACAGGTTAGCATCCACTCTCCATAATATTCCATGCATCTCAGAATAGAACAAAGATTATTTCAGCCTAGTTAGACCAGAAAAGCTTGTTTAAAAATCAGAAACAGACCTCGAGTGGAATTGACTTCTTAACACCAAAGACAATTCAAGCAGAATCCACTTCATGTCTTCTACAGAACTATAATTTTTCCCAATGCATCAAGGAAATAGATGTATATTTTCAAATAAAAAAACAGTGGCATGTGGTATAAATATTCTACATGATATAAATGAACAGCTAAGCGATTCCATGAGCTTAGGGGACTGAAAACTCTGTTCTTGACACTTCATAAAACATACATTCAAGATTTATTCGAAAACATGCTTCAGACCTGCTCTTATGCATCAAGTCCCAAATATAAAATTTCGATGAAAACTTACACTGGACTGAAAGCTTTTTCATTTTTGCAATTTCCTTCAGACGTCAGTTTTCCCAATTAAACATAACAACAAGGTCTTAGATCCATCAGAATATAATTGTGACAAATTATGATTAGAGAAGTTTTATTAAAAATAAACTATATACAAACCCCTCTTCTGACATATCACACTCTCTCCATCAAAACAGTTCTTGGTAGTAAACGTGTCACTCCTATAAGGCCAGCTCTGACAAATCATCATTATCTCTAGGAAGTATACATTCTTTCTTTCTATCAAAGACATTTCATAGCAGTATACAAATATACTTCTCACACCCAACACTAGACCATTCCCCCTTTTCTCCATCTGTTGGGAGAGAATAAAAGAACAAAAGAGAGAAGGTATATTGTCCTTTATGGTGTCGTTAAAAAGAACAGAAATAAACTTCTCCATCTAACTTTCAGCAGAATGGCATAGAAGAAAATCAGAAAAGGACTGGAAGATTAGAAATTTTTTAAGTATCTCTTTTTGGTATTTGATTTCTACAATTCGAGCTTCCAATATAGTAACAAAACAATAGACTGAAACCCATAACATGCTCATATCTAAACATCTATCGGAATAAAAGTCAAGCATACCTGATCACAAAATGTGCCCATGCCACTATAACCATGCCTCACATTGATTTTTAGCTCCTGGGACAGTACTTGTTCGATCTGATATAACATAGCACAGGAATATTAAAAAACACATTAGAGAGGAGAACACTTCTGTTCTCTAATCACACATTTTCAAAGATAGCTCTTTTAAAGGTGAACTAACAAAAGAACAATAATGGACATATCTCAATATATTTAAAATTCCTTCTAATTTTCAAATTGAGCTAAATGAATATTAAATGAATGATGATGACTAATAAAAGAATGATAAATGGAAACCGGCTCCGAAATTTGCATTCGTGTCTTGTTATGAGAAGTTATTGCACCGATATGCCTTGGCTGTAATTACAGTAAATGTGTCCACTTCCACTAAATAAGACAAAGCCGACAAAGATGCCACGTCAAGGCAATTGCATCTGGCAAAGTATGATCATTAGACTACAAAAAGCAAGTTAAACCTTAACAGGGTACATAGACATGTTTGGAAAATTCCAAAACCCTGGCAGGGTAAAACTTATAAACATTTCCAAAACCATCAAATGTGATGTTAAGACTCAAGAGTAATATCATATTAATGATGGTCAATTACATATTAGACATATGCATTAATAAAGTCATTTTGACTTTAGGTTATATTACACTTTTATGCTTTATTTCACTTTAGTGCATTTCTTGGTCTATCCCACATTCATAAAGTGGTTTGACTCAATTAGTATGTAACCCTTTATAAGAAAGCTTCTGCTTCTCATTTAGTTAATGCAGTACAGAGAACTCTCTCAAGTTATGTTGGTTTTTCTTTATGTGTTGAGGTTTCGTGTTATCATGGTATGGTATAAGAGCTTGGTTAGAGCCATGGAGACTATGAGAAACTAAAGACTTAGGGACTGCTTCCGAAAGAGACAAATTGACGGATAGCTAGCGTAGCACATTGAAGAGCCAAAAGGGTTTTGCCGAAGCCAAGTATCGATTTAATTTTTTATCAAAGAAAAAAAAATGTAATAGGGACCTTGCATATCATGGTTCCCAAAAGCAAAGAAAAAAAGTGAGGTTTTTCTAAAGAAAGGCTGTATGGCTCAGCATATCGCTTAGCTGCCAAATATATGTGTACAGATCAGCCACCAACCCACCACCGTACGTAAAGATTCGGTGTACAGATCAGCTGCCAAGATTTTCTGTGCCACGTGTGGATTTTCAAACCGTGGATGCCACCATGGAAGAATTGAGCCATATGACTCAACCTTACAACTGTACAACACTGGAATTTGCAGATATTGAGTGTACGGACCAGTAATCAGATAAAAATTTGGACTGTACGGCCTGATTGGACAGTTTCAGATTTTTTGACAGTATGGATGATTTGAGAGCAGATTGGAGCCATTCCTACCTGTATTGTTGCCCAGATTGATAGATCTAGAAGATTCCACTGCTGTTTTGGTAAATTTCAGCAGATCCAAGGATAAATTCATAGTTTTGGTACTGTTTTCTAGCAGATCTGTCAAAATCTGTGGATTTTGGTGCTGTTATGGGGCAGATTTATCAGGAATCCAAGTGTTTTTCAGTGATAAGTAGAAGTTACAACTTACAGGTATTTAGAGCCAGTATCCAGGTGTTCTTACTCCAGGACTGCAGATTGAGGAAGGGAAGAATATATATTTTCAGCATTTTACTCTGTTTCAGTATATATTTATTCTTTTTTGACTTGTACCAATGCCCTCTTGAACCAACATCATGCTGGAAGACAGCTAGAAATTCTCTGGTGAGAACTACAATACACAGAAGCAGTGTCTGTTGCCATATTTGACTACAGGTGCTTGGTTGCTATTGTCCTAGGTCAAGATACCTGACCAACAGCTGTGAGTAGAGCCTGAGATAAGTTTGATGAGAGAGAGAGAGAGAGACCATAATGATGATCAAGTTGTTCATAATAGATGAAATGCTTCCTGAAGTCCAAACAAGGAAGTCTTCACTGGGAATTTGGAAGCATTTGCAAGAGTTGCAAGAGACTTCAGACAAGAGTAGAGCCTTCTTCCTGAAAAATATGTTGTTTTCGATCATGATGGATGTGAGTGTCTCATTGCAGGAGCATTTACTCAATCAAGGATATTAGAGAACAGTTCTCAGCCATTGGTCAGAAAAAGCAAGAAGATGGTATGAACATAAATAACATAAATATATACAAAATAATGTAAATAATAAATAATAATAATTAATTAATGAAAAGACATTATAATAAAAAGATGGGTCTTATCCAAAAGACGTGACTATTAATGAAAGGGTACTCCGTCTAGGTATATATAACAGGGCCCTCAGTTGTAATCAAGCATCTCATATTCTTATACATTATTATTCAATACATATTATTATCATTATTATCCCAAATGGATTTCTTTATATTCCAAGTATTTTGGATATTTCATGTATGAACCAAGTTGGTATCAAAGCAAGTCTAAACCTGGCTTTTCGCCACAAGACACTTGGCCAAAATTTTGTCATTGGAAAATATCATTGCAGGCCTTTGGCCACTCAAATATTCAAAGTTTCTCTAATTTCTTCAGGTCTTTTGACCACACAGATCCGCCCTTGGCCATTTGCAATTCGAAAATTCCATTTAAGAAAAAAAAAACTTCCGCTGCAAATTGGAAGAATGCCAGAATTCAAGAAGGTTAAATTATTGAAGAATTATTAAAGAAGAATATAATTTCTGCTGCTTATTAAAAAAAAACGAGAAAAAAAAATCTATTATATCATCTGCTATCACTGTGACGCTAGGCCGAATCACCCAAGAAATCAGCAAAATCCAAAAAGAAAAAAAGTAAAAAGAAGACGATCATTCAAACAATGGGTAAGATTGTAACATTCTTCGTAAAGATTGTAACTCAAAAGCAACAGTAGGATAACCCACTAGGCCTCCTATCCCCCCTACCCCTAGGGGAATTGTCTCTTCTTTGCATTTTGCACCTTGCATTTTGCATTTGTCCATTTTGTTAACTTAAAATCAATCTAAAATAAACCCAAGCACCGCAAAACATTTACTTTTGTTTTAGATTAGTTAGCTTAGCTTCATTTTCAGTTATTTCGTTTTTTCGCAAAGTAACGAACCTTCTCCGTCATTTCCCTGATATGCTCTCGGCCTCGCCAACTTGTTAGATCTTGGCATGAACCAGAGAGGGATTTGATTTGTGTGGAGTTGTTTTAACTAGGGAAAACCTTCTATTACTATTGCTCGATACAGGATCAATACCAGCAAATTGACTTGTGAATTCAAAGGGATACTTTGGGATTCACTCTCTCCCCGTTGGAACTCCTTGCAATCTTGCGTGTACCTGTTATCCCCTATCCTAGGGATAACTAAGGAGATTATGTCTTGAGGCCCACAAGTCCTAGACATGGAGTACCGAGAGCCAGACGACTTGAGCTTGGCCCTAGAGGGCCCATCTTTTCTTCAGTGCATCCCATCTATCAGCAGTAGCAACATCCATCCCACCAGCCTGGTCCTGAAGTAGCAGTGGGTCTTGCTCCATGAGGTAATGAGTCTGGGTATCATTGTATGTCTCACTCTGATTTCAAAGCATTTGAATATGTTGCATTGAACTCTCCTTTATTTCATAACGTTTGCTTGGAAATTATGCTCTTTAACTTGTTCATACCTAGTGGGGTGACAGAATGCCCTAGTAAGCTAGTTCACTTTAGGATGAGTTGCCACTGGATGGGCCTATGAAAGGTCATCGTCCATTCCTTCCATACTTACCATTTTTCATCATTATCCCTCTCATGTTCCCCTAAAATTGGTTCGAGCATTGGGTTCGCCACACTAAGAAGGGTTGTACCTTGCCTTGTGGGAAGAAGGGGCTAAAGGCCCAGACGGTAAAAGTAGTTGGCAAGAGTTAAAAGCCAATATAAAACCTTTGAGATGCTTCGCCCAGGGATTCCCGAGAAAGCAACAAAAGGCTTCTCAATAAAAAAAGGGGACCCGTAAGATAAATAAAACTCAAGGTCTAGTTGGTGGATGGGAGGTCTCATCATGAGTCGACCTATTAGGTCCATGGGCATGTAGCGGTATGACACTACCATCTATCTGGTCACCAAACTAGGGTAGTGGCTCTTGGTGGCATAGCCAAGAGAAAGGGGGTCTCATCACGAGCCAGCCTTCTCATTTCCGTGAAGTGCTTGTGGGAAAAGCTGTCACCTCTGGTCACCATGCCAGGACAGTGTCCACCAGTTTTTCCCTTGAAAAGAAAAAGCAATAAGACTAAGAATAAAAGGCATTGAATGGGCTAAGAAAAAATGGCATCCATGATAAGGTGCAACTCGCCCTCTACAGAGGCACCCACAGGCAAGACCTACATTTCCCTGTTATCACTGCACCCTTTGCCCAAACACTTCCCCTACACCATTTCACACACGGGACCTAGATTGGTTCTCACCTGGGAAACACCCCAAACTTGAGGAGGATTAGCCCAATAGGACATCATGAGACCCTCTCCAAACCTAACTTGTTAAACTGCATAACGTCTTTGAGCATTTGTCTGGGTAAGAGGGGTTTGATGCACATGTTTGGGTAATTTGATTATTCGATGTGATTGACATTGCTATGATCCCTGTGACTTAAGAGCTCATGGAGGGCGTACTTCTTGTTGCAGGACCATGCCCGATGGACAGGTACATATGGGGAGATGATTAGCTCGGACCTCCATGGCACTGAAAGCCCACAGATTGATGTTGTGACCCCAGTCAGGGGCAGAGAGATGTCAGAGACTTGCACCAGGAAAAAGGAAGGGCATTTCACCGGAGACACTTTGGCAGACCTATACCCAGGGGGGTCTTGCTCTTCCACATGGACGTTGGCCTTGGGAGGCCCATGACGTCACCACTGTGACCCTAGACGTCACCCAACGTCAAGATTGGCATTATGGAGGCAGTTATGTGCTAATTGGCACGTGTGGCATCATCTAGGGGCTTGGAAAGCCTAACGTTTTGCAGATGGGCCCCAATGTTTCACCCAGGAGGCTCAACGTCACCCTAGAAGGGCATGACATCACCTCTAAAGATGATTTTAGGGTTTAATAACTTGAATTTGTGTAAAAACTGGATTTTTCATGTAATTTGGCCATGTCGGCCTGTTGACCACCTCTCCAACACAGGTGGTCAACTCATGTGCCATGAAGAGATGCATCATCAGATGCTCATGTTGTCGAAGACTTTTGGTCCTACAGGGCAATGTTTGGCCCCAACACTTTATTTTGTAATTGGAATTTCCGCACCTTTGCGTGGGTTAATAATGTAATAGGTCTGCATGAGTCATGTCTAGGTCAGTTACCTTGGGATCGGTTCACTGGGAGAGTTCCTTTCACCGAGGGTTTTTTATCCTCGGGTTATCGGTTGGGCTTTTCAGCCTTATTGATTTCCCTTGAGTTTTTCCCTCACACTTGCAATAACTCCTCCAAAGTGGTGAACGGCATTCTAGTGGACTTATGTTTTGGTAACTATTATAGGGAATCATTGTAAATGACCATGCAAGACATCTTAGAAAGTTTCGCGGAATT